>JAODKE010000020.1:25453148-25472528 GCA_026779605.1 Mormyrus hasselquistii | reverse complement strand
TTGAAGAATATAGTTCCTATTCTGAATAGGAACTATATTCTTCAAACTAGGTTAATATCAGTTACTCATAGACAGCCGACATAACGCAAAATCCACTGGAAGATGAGGCTGTACGTTGTAACGAAGGTCAGTTTGCTTATTTTCCTCTGAAAATCACATGTTATATAGAAGTTTACACTGTAAAGGTGTACGTTCTAAGCGATACAGGCAGGTTCGACTGTAATTACTGATTCTGATTGGTCAGGGGCTTCACACCTGGCTCACAGGTAAAGGAAAGCTGGAAAATCAGCAGAACTCGGCCCCTGAGGACCGTGAGTTGAATAGCCCTGCCATAAGGCCTCCATTCAGCATCACTGACGCAATATCACTGACACCATAAGGCCTCCATTCAGCACCACTGACTCAATAACGCCTTCATTCAACATCACTCACACAATA
This sequence comes from Mormyrus hasselquistii, assembly GCA_026779605.1. Lineage (NCBI taxonomy): Eukaryota > Metazoa > Chordata > Actinopteri > Osteoglossiformes > Mormyridae > Mormyrus > Mormyrus hasselquistii. The sequence continues at coordinate 25,472,090 of JAODKE010000020.1, read as the reverse complement.
AGGTCTCCATTCAGCACCACTGATACCATAAGCCCTCCATTCAGCACCATTGACACCATATGGCCTCCATTCAGCACCACTGACGCAGTACCACTGACACCATAAGGCCTACATTCAGCACCACTGACACCATAAGGTCTTCACTGACACAGCACTACTGACACCAAAAAGCCTCCATTCTACACCACTGACAATATACAGTAAGGCCTCCACTGACACAGCACCACTGACACCATAAGACCTCCATTCAGCACCACTGACACCATAAGGTCTCCATTCTGCACCAGTGACACCATAAGGCTTTCTTTGACACAGTACCACTGACACCATAAGGCCTCCACTGACACAGCACCACTGGCACCATAAGGCCTCCATTCAGCACCACTGACGCCATAAGGCCTCCACTGACACAGCACCACTGTCACCATAAGGCCTCCATTCAGCACCACTGACACCATAAGGCTTCCACTGACACAGCACCACTGGCACCATAAAACCTCCATTCTGCACCACTGACACTATAAGGCCTCCATTTAGCACTAGTTGCTGACACACTAACACCTCTGCCCTGACCATTAATACACCCTAGTAAAACCCCTGACAGGCCCTGTGATCACGCCAGTACCTTTAGTGTATTATTATCATTATTTTTGTTTATTTTCTCTGGTTCTGCACCTCATAGTTCTCTGAGCCTCTTAGTTACTGCACCAGATGTTGGTGCCACTGGGGATCCGCACACCGCAGATTCCCTGCTGTTCCTGACACGGTCGCGTGGGAGGGGCGTGAACACATGTGCTGGAGAGACCGCTGCCGCGCAGATGAGCCGAGCCCGTCCAGCATCCCCTCGGGGAACGTCTGATGCCTTGGGCAGAGTTCCGGACGTCTCTCGATGTCAAATTAACAAGATGTTCTGAGGCGCCGATTTCCGGACGATTTCTTCGACACGTTCTAATCGCCTTACTGCCAGTTATCACGTTCACCCAAAGTAACCTGCAGAAAAATCCCTGGCATCAGCCAGGCTCTTTTTGGAAACGCAGCTTTGGTGCCACTTTTCTGCGAATCTCTGTTTCATCTTCCCTTCCTAGGCAGTAATAAATGACTTACTTTGTTTGGGACCTTAATAATCTGGTTTTATTGTCATGGCCCCAGCGACTAAATTAATCAGCTCCCAACTTCCTTTCACTTAAACAGTGTCATCACGTCCGCTGGCTAACATTAAGTCTGGCTAAAGTGGATTTTGTCATGCTAGTTGGAATTTCCTGTAAAAGCTTAATAATATCTCTTGAAGACGTCTGTGTGCATTAGGTCACCTTAGGCTAAGCGCGGCTCCTGGCTGAATTTTGTTTGGAAGTTTAGAAGTGAGTCTCCGCAGTGAGTTTCCACTGCAACTCCCTCAATGTGTGGAGTTTTTGCACGTCCTTGAAGGATCGTTAAGTGTTTTCACATGTCGGTTGTTGTCTATGCTGCGGAATTGACTCTCTGAAGAAGAATCTGAAAATGCGTGCCTGATGAAAGCCCACATAGGGCAATCTCCTCTGCAGAGATTGCATTTCGTTTTGCTGCTAATGCCAAGGCGGCTTTTTACCTGCTCCAGTTCTCAACATTCATACGGGTGACTCCACAGGCGTTTGAAGTTCTTGTGGATTGAATTTCTTCACCACCTTCCCACTCACTCCTGCATTCAGTCAAGCCCCTTCAACCCCTCTTTGGTCCTTCTGAGTGTTTGGCAGCTTTGAGTCCAGGTCAAAAAGATTTTTTCCTTCTTAGCAACCCTGAAAATAGGCCTGCATCGTTCCTGAGAATGCGTTGGAGAGGAGTAGGGGTCGTCTCTAAGGCCGATAAATGCAGCTTTGCCTCTTCCACCCCAAGGCAAAAGCCCCCCCTCCCTGCCAAATTAATATACACTAATTTGTTCTTTTTAATTTTTTATTAAAATCTATAACGGACATGACATATCGCCTTTTAAGAGCTACAGCTAAGCTAAGACACTAGGATCCTGGGGAAATGCAGCAGTACTTGATCACTATGACTATGTACAGCTCACTTTTGGCTGAGCGCCCCCTATGGGTCAAATCCTAAAACTCCCCCTGCAGAAGAGTCAGGTGACTGAGTCAGTGATCTTGGACTTTTTGGAACAGACTAGAGGCTGGGATTCCCATGCCTGATCAGAGCTCAAGTCCACATACCCAGCCTCTGCCTCTGTAGATCCCTGTTAGGTCAGAGATCAAAATGCCTCGTTACCCCTCAGTCCCCCACGTCACACAGATCTGTTCACTGTCTTTGGAGATGCGAGTGTGACACCCTGAATTTGTCCTATGTGGAGTAATTGGCGCTTTGCCTCAGAGGACAGAACGAAGAACTGCAGCCTATTAACGCCACTGTGGCCACTCCGGAAACCGGAGATCATTATTTGTCTCGCGGTGGTTGTCAGGCCTTCTAAGCAGGTGCTGGTGTAAAAGTGAGATGCGTCATCGTGCCGAGGTATAAATTGTGTAGCGGCACAAACAGGTGCTGGAGGAAGGCAGCTGATTAATCAGTGTGGCCGTAAAACAGACCCTGGATTTTTACTAAGCGGACAAATGCAGTGAAGTTTACGAAATGATATATTTATTGCAGCTCGCATCGTAACAGAGGCAAGCAGATATAAATCTGGACAAAAACGTCGCCGGAGCTTGTGCAAAGTCTGGCGGGAAGCGCACGCATGGGATGTAAACTTCGTACGCTTTTCGCTCATCACCCGGGGAAGGGGGACCATTCCTAAGGGTCACCGTGGGCCGTGGTGTGTCATGCTGTAAAGAGAGGTCATCCGAGGCCACAACGCCATAGCGAAAGATGCAAAGGGGACCTGTTCCTCATTAAAAAGTACGAAGTATTAAACCTTAGGAGAAGTCGAAGGAGCACTTTCCCTACACCTCCTCTCCTCTTCCTGCATGCACTGCATGGAGAGATGGCCTAATGTGCGCTATTTTATTTCATTTCACGGCTGCTATACATCAGAGGCTGGGCGAAATGGATTTTCCACACAGATAAACCTGCCTTCCTGAGGCAGGTCACCATTAGCGCAAGGAAAGCGTTCTATTTTCATCTGTCTTTTTTTTTTAAAGTACCTAATAAAAACATGAAATCGCGCCGGATTTGAAAGGAGGATGTGCTCTGTAAGTGTTATCCAGGGGTATGTTCTGCAGCCTGTGACTCTCAGCGTTCCCATAGCGTCTGCGTGATGGAAGGTCGCCTTCTGTTTGGGATGAGCACTCAGACGGAGTGAGACGTCCTTATTACCTTATTGTGTGACACACACACAAACAAACAAACAACACCTGCTCAAACAGTGGCTTTGCACTTTAATCTCTCTTGGCCTGTTTTCATTAAAGGTCCAAATGCCTCTTTGCCTCCCCAAAGGGGCTAAACATTTGACACATTAGAACCAGAGGGCATTACACATCTGCCAGTGCCTGGGGCAATTCTAAGATTTTTTTAAGGCGGGGGGAATAAAAGGGCCCCTAATTCATACAGAAGGGCCAATGATATGTTTGGAATTGGTGAGTGACAGAGGAATGGTCCAGTGATCTTTCAGGTTTGGGATGTGTGCCCCTGTGGCCCTGCCCCTGCGCATGTCTCCGGTTGGAGCCCTTCATTGTATTGTTTATTTATGCTATATCGATGCAAAGCAATGCATCATGAGTCAGTGGGAACTGAGGACTGAGCAGGATATGGCTGGCTGCGGAGTGCTTCTCCGTGCTGACTTCGCATGATCCTGGGCACCCCCCCACACCCACCCCGACTGCTAGCCGCTAACTCCTCTGACCACACAGAGTGGCCAAAGTGTGCCTGTTTAACCTCTTAAAAGTACCACTCCGGGATCTGGTAACTGGATACAAGTAGCGGGTTGAATTAAACACATATATGTGTAGCTGTAGCAGTTTGACATTTTATTAATATATGAGGCTGGATGTTTAGCAGAGCAATCCAGGTTAAATGCCTTTGAAGCGCTCAGCAGTAATTCCTGTCCTGGGAGTTTTATCTGCAGCTGTTTGGTTTTCGGGTCTCGAATGGACGCAGTGTGCCAGGCTGCCTGCTGGTGGCACTGCTGAGGATGCCCTACTAGGAGCGCCATGTCCCCTCTGTGGTGTGTCTGCCTTTATCTGTGTGTGGGATAATCCCATTAATTCCCAGCCGAGCCCTGACAGAACTCCTGGTACTGTCCCAATGAGCCTGCCTTCCTCTCCCTGAGTGCCCGTCTTATCGCCCAGTCCACAAGGCAGCCCCCCACCCCCCCATATGTCCATGAGAGAAACAGAGAGAGCAGGGCCTCTTCAGGTGACTTTGTGATGATAAGAGCTGCCTTCGGAGGGATGATCTCCCATGATCCTGGGCTCTGGCACCATTCTGGTCCACCTGTGGGTTCTCTGCTTTCTGATGCTGGAAAGGAGAAGTGGAGTTGTAAACAAAAGGAACCACGTGTTGTTCTACTCATGAACCTCCATGGGTTCATCCATGAGATGACCCAGTATGTTTGTAGGGCATTTTGCTTGCACACACACTCACTGCAGACCTTCGGATTGCACCAAATGACATGGACCTGTTGTGGTTGGAGGTCTTTCCCATAGTCCAACAGCAGCAGAGGTGTTTGACCAAAACCCGTTGACTTTATCCCCGAAATGATTCCTTTAAATGGCGAACAGAAAAAACTTAGAGACGCCGAACTCCAAGCTTGGCCGAGCTGCATCCTTTACAACTTCAAAGTCCTGCGGCTGACCTCAACTCTTTGAGAACAACTGGGGACACCTTTGATTTATGAAGCAGCGTGTCTGTGGGCATGGAGCTGGTGCTCAGTCACTGCGGGCCGGCGAAAGGTCGCCCAAAACCCAGCACCCCCCACCCCCCCGCTGTGCCGCCTCCTGCCGGCTCAGGATGCCTTAGTGTGACAGCCGAAATCAACACCGGAATAATTAAGCGGACGGGAAACAAGACTCAGCGTATCCAGTTTAAACTGAAAAATGGACCATATGGCCCACTTGTCTCTGCAGTCAAGGTTCTTTTCTGCATTATAACAATTCAAAACCACAAGCTGGAAGTAGGCGTTTAGAGCCAGAAGCCCTGTTCATTCTGTCTAATTGAATTTGTTAATTGCATTAAGAAAGCAATTAGGGAGATATCCATGCTCCTTCTCTTACCTTATTCCTGCGTTAATTACATTTATTATTGTAATCAGGCGGCTGTGTGCTGAGCCCTTGCACTCGGCCTCCATCAGAAATCCTCTGATGGGTTGAATTGACATGAAATCTATTTGGGTGAAATAAGATTAAATGAAGATAAGCCACAGAGACCACATGTGCCAGCCCTCCCCGTGAGGACTCACTGTATCACATGTTACCGGGCTCTGAACTGAAAGATGGTGAGGCGGGTGGATGTAATTACCTGGCCTCAAGGAAGGATTTAATCCCACCTGGGGGGCAGATGTTAACGAATGAGGGAGGGGGGCTGTTAACAAGAGTTATGGGTCAAGTGCAGCTAGCTTTATTCTTCTTTTCCTGTTCTTTGTTTCTGAAATCAATCAGAAATGATTAACAGCTGCATCATCACTGCCCCTCCAATTGCATTGCAGGGATGTTATCCTGGGGCGGGCTTTTGGGTATATCGGGTAGGCAGGGTGAGGAGAGGCTGGTGAATGACAGGAAAGTGTGGCTCCCTGCTGAGTGGGGCAGAAATGAAGGGAAGGAGGGAAGAAGAAAGGGCAGAAGTCAAGAGGAAATAGCCAGATTAATTCTGCTCTAGACACAGGCAGCTTTCCAAAGGGAATATTTGATTTGTTGTTTTTCACTCCGCAAACTTCTCTCTTCAAGCGCAAGAAAAGATGGAACGCCGGCTTCAGCTCACGCACAGCAGTCGCCGGCCTCCCAAGAGGCACGTAGCCACGCCCGTGAAGCACGGGGTCATGACCTCTGCTGCCTCATTTGGAGGGTCTGGGCTGACTACTTGGCTGTTCATTAGAGATAATATATGCAGCTGGATTAAACTAAACCATAGTAAGGTCACATCCAAGGTCAAGCGGTATCCAGCCAGTAAATGAGTACCTTTAAGAGTCAGGTGGCACCGTTCTGGGCTGTGTCTGTTTACAGGTGAGGTTCATGATGACAGAGGGACTGATGCTGTGACCCTGGCCTTTTAATTTATCCTGTGGTGAACCAGGTGACCCCAAGCTGTAACCCCATGCAGCGCTGGCGTTTCAGTAGCTTTGCTTTCTCCATCTGCCATGGGACTGGCCCTCTCGGCTGTGGTAATCACCTCACACTTTACCCTGTCTTTTAACACCACAGAGTAATGATGTCTCAGCCTCCTGTTGTCAGGTACCCCGGACAGTAACATCTCACTTGGTCCTAAGAGGAAGAGCTGAAAACTAAATCAGTGTGAGTGTATGCGTGGAGATGGTGCACCACAAAGTCAAGGCAGGAATTTGGCAAAGGATTTTGGGATTGCCCGTCTCTCTTTCGGCTCATCAATCTGGCATTGTTATCCTCGTCAGGTTCTGGCTTTTCAGAGAGTCCACCGGTTTTCCCAAGCTGACGGTCATAGACGATCAGAACCGCTAATCGTGCGATCGGTGTCTCTGGTGCGAGAGCGTAGTGGCGGAAATCAAGCTCAGCACCTTCATGACTGCCGTCGAGAATTGTGTCCGAAGCCATGGGAGCCCCCCAGTTGTTCATCTGGTGGGGTGGTACTTGGTGACAATAAAAATTGTCAGCTGGGGGTGTGGGAATCCATTGGGTGGGCAGATGAACTATTTGCATTGCCACTGCCCTCCCCCCAAACCACCCATAACCACATCCTTGCCCGAGTCTCCGACTGCAGTCTAGACTTCTTGCCCCCTACCCTGGTTTTGATGGTGCTTGCTGGCCATATTTAGCTACAAAGCTCTCTGGAGGCGATGTGCTTCATGGCGACAGACATGAGTGCCCACAGAATGAGATAACCTGCCTCCTCACTATCACACCATTGTGCATCCCATAGGTGTCTTATAACTGCTGCGTTGCCCAGCAACAACGGAATACAGACAGTTGGCTCGTCTGATCAAAACTTTATGCCTCATGTGGCAACCAGTCACAGACTTTTGCAATTATTATTTTTTTTTGTTATTATGCACATTATGTAGTTTCCTTAATGTGAATTTGCAGGGAGTTTGCACAGCACTTAATTAGCGCACTTGTGTTGCTTAAGTGCGGCGCGGAGTCGTGTGGGTAATTGCCGGCTTGTTCCATTCCTGGTGTGGCGTGGAGAGCCAGGGGGCGGGGCCTCGCTGCTTTAAGTATCGCTGCCAGACGAGTGGCTCTTTCATGTCTGTGCCGCAGTAACGGCGGGAGATGTAAATAAGATGTGCTCGCCCCGGCAGATTACCCCGCATGGGCTTCTAATGACTGATGGGGCTGGAGGAGTGTGTGCTTTTGCCCGGCAACCAATCGGCTTGGCAGCTCAACACATCTCCCTTTATCCAGCACTGGGGCCTGAGTTAGGCGCTCTTTTCATGACAGTGTTTTATCCCATTTTACCTTCTGGTCCTGGTCTTCAAAAATCTGCAGTGTCATATATGATTCCTGATATTTACTGAGGTAGAAATGCTTTGGCAAAACATCATTCTCCCAATAAGGAAAAGGAGCATTTTCATACTGTAGACCCCGATAGAACTTGTAAGCATCATACAACAGCCACTGATCCTTTGGGATTTTTTTTTACTCTATTCTTAAACTGCTTTCACTTCTGTATCCAAAAAGTCTTGTTGTATGACCTAAACATGTCGATTGACAGAATGCAATAAGAATACATGTGGCATTTGTTAATACTGGCAGAATGCTTTATGCTGAGCCCATAAATCGTTTCTGATGGGTGGGTTTACCTATTGTGGCTCTTTCATCTCGGCTGTGTCTTGGGCTTCTCTGTCAGCTGACACACGTTTATGACCTGTCCTGCACGTGTCCCTTTCCTCCTTTTTTTGTGTGGGGAAGAAAAAAAGTTTGGAAAACTTTTGTACAATGAGAATCGATAAAAAGAAAAAAAAAACACCAGATGCCTCTCGATAATTCTGCGTTTGACCCAGATCGTACCGAGATGAGGGAAAGGCTCCTTCGAAAGAGGGAGACGCTGGGGGAGAGGAGCTGATTTTTGTCTCTCTGGGGGCTACAGGAAAGATGATGACTCCACAATAGGCAGACGGTTTTGGTCAATTGTTTTATTGCTTTAGAGCGTCTGACAGCCTGCAGGCAGAATAGTTCTGAAGCTGAGTGCTCTTAAATGATGGAGGGGGAGAAAGTGACCCCTTTTTCACAAACGTGTCAGACACGTGGTGGTGCTTATACAGACAGAGCAGCTCAGGCATCAGGGGAGATTCTAGCATTTTTTTTTTAAAGTTAGGGCCATAATTCATACACAGGGCCAACCTTATTAGCCAATGATTTGTTTTGAATTGGTGAGTGACAAGGGCTGGGGTACTTCGAAGCCAATCAGCTTTCAGATGGGATCAGTGCACCTGTAGTAGCCCCATCCCTGTACACACCCTTGTCTGGCACTGTTCTCTCCCAGTGCCCCCCTCCAGGTGCGCTTCCTGACCATGAGAGGGTGCCCGCTGGGTAGCAGACTTGCTGTGGTTCACCCAATCTGCTTCGTCCTCAGCCCCTCTGTCCCCGCAGGAGATAAGACGCCATAGCAAGGTGCCCTCGCCCTCCCCACGGCGTCACCCTACAGCCTCGCTATGGCTTTGGACCTGGGGGAGCACTAACAAACCCCCAATGGAGGCATCCGGCAACAGCAGTTTGTATGATTAATCGTTTATCTTTTTGAGGGCTGGGGGGTGGGGGGTAAAGCTGTTAAATTTCAGGTTAAATTTCCCTTCTGCCCAAGATTTATGACCTATAGTTCACAGCAGTTTTACCTTTACTGGCCGCCCACCCCCAACCAAAAAGTTTAATTATTTTATGGGTAAGTCACAGACTGGACTGCATATCATATGCACCATCCTAGGGCTCCCAGATTTAATCTTTGGTTAACCAATTATCCTAGAGAACGGATCTATCCATGTATGCCCTCTCACACCCCCCTTGCAGATTGCATTCACACGTGTCCCTTAGCCATGTGTCATTTCGTGTCCATCTGAGCCGTCATCCCTAATTGCTGCACCAGCCTAGAAGACATCAGTCTACTGATCCTCCTTCCGGTCCCTTAGGAGATTACGGAACAAATTCCTCAATTTTCCCCGGGATTAACAGAGTGCTCCACGCCCAGTTGTCTGCACAAATCCAGAGTAATCAGGTGACAGCCTCGGCAAAGTTCTGTCCTCCCCCGCGGCAGAGCGCTAATGTACACCTCCTGCCAGCGTCAGATCCAGTAATCCATGTCAGAGATGCTGATTTCACTGCTGCCTTTGTAGCTCTGGACGGAACTGTCTCTAACGCCTGTGTCTTACCCTTACACGCGACAGTAGCTTAGCGCTAATGAGAGCTTGCCACTTAGCCAGAAAAAGGATCAATAGGATTGTAAGACTGTCATAATGAGTGCAGGCACACTGTTGATTCAAGAGAAAATGTACCTTTGAAAAAAATGGATCTTTAAAGTGCTCGGCCCTTTTTAAGAATGTAAGGAGCTCCGTTCCGAACAAATTGCCCAGTTGTCCTCATGCTTACTGACTAAGTTTGTGATGCAAGTGGCTTCTTCATAAATACTTCCTTTGCAGATCTGTCTTTGAGAGTCAGGATATTGTATTCTAATCGCCACTATTCTGTGATCGCTAGTTCTGACCACTCCGGGTTTCAGAAGTTTTCGTAGTTCCTTTCAGGAGTTCAGTTGTAGAACTTTCTATGCTGTTTGGAACTCTGGGTTCTCTGGCTTCCTCCAACAGTCCAAAAACACGCTAACATGAATTGGAGTTACCAAACTGTACCTAGATGGTATCTGTGTATCTTGAGATGGTTTTGGCTCCCCAATCTGGGTTATTCCTTGCCTTGCACCCAGAATTTCCAGAATAGGCTCTGGGCCCCCACAATCCTGTGAGGGACAAGTGGGTTTGGAAAATGGATGGATGGATGGAACTTTCTAGAATGTTACCTCGTGGCATTATGTGGCCTGCATTTGTCCTACAATGTTCCCTTCACTTTGGCGCCCCGGGTGATTTTATTGCAGTAATCCTTCAGTATTGCAGCCCCTGGGACTCTCTCACCTCTGTGCCAGTCACTTGCAGGAGAGGCCAGATGCCGCCACCGCAACCGGCGCGTGTTTAAACTGACTGCATGCGATGCCGTGTGAGTGTAACATGTTCTGATTGCTCTTTGTGCTTCTAACCTGCTGCCTCGCCTGGGACGCCGCTGGAAAATCGCTGCCTTTGCTAGTCGCATGTAAGTATGCGCCCCTGTCTCTAAGCCTTCCTGTTGCTGCTTTGCCAAATTTTCAAAAGCACCCGCAGCTTGTTCTTGTTAAAGAAAGAAAACAGGTGACGTTACATGTATAAAGATGTATTTTAGTCTCATTTTTCGTGGAGTAAGTGTGTAAGTACGTGTCATTTTGTTTGCTGCACTACTGACACATGCTGCTGACTTTAATCAGTCGGCACAGACTAGGTCACATGATGTCACCCTCAGCATGATTGGTCCCCTGAGTGCATGCCTCACCTCACAGTGATCTTCAATGTGCTTTGTGGTGCTTCCTCCTGCTTTGCGGAGGAGGCTCTCCCTGCCAGTAAACCATGCAGGCAGTGTTTGGGGTGGGTTGTCTCTCCTCCATCCCTTCCTCACTCACCCATGGGTGTGTCGTTCTCTCCCGGGTGACAGGTGATTTCGGCCGACATGCAGGAGAGCCACGTTTTTCGTCTGACAGGGAGAGGGGTGGACCAGGACCCCAAGGGGGTGTTCCGAATTGACAGACTGACCGGGGAGGTTGCCGTGCTCCGGCCCCTCGACAGAGAGGAGATCGCCATATATCATGTGAGTACTGTACTATTGATGGGTNNNNGTTAGCAGTTGGAGACCTGGCGGCTGGTGTGCAGGTTGCAGGAAGGGTTGGTTGACTAACTTGTGGTAGTTTTATGGGAGTTTCAGCTGTTGCTAAGATCAAAACAATAGTGCAATTGTAAGGGCAGTGATTTTGTTGACAAGCTCTTAGAATGCAGGAATGAAAAGAACCTTTGTAGTTCATGGGAACTGTCTGGTTTGTGTGTGTGGTTGTGTTACAAATAAATAAAATTAAATATGGTGCCCCTCCCCCTCATCCCAACCCACAGAGAGGCGGGTTCACAATGTGACTTTTATATGCTGTAATGCTGGATGTTTTTTATGCTCCAAAATGGGTCAAGGACAACTGGAACTGGAACTTAATGAATGCTTCTTTTTAAGAATCTGTATGCGGTGTGTCTGTAATCCATGTTTGCAAGATGAATGGGCAGAGACGGGTCTCCATTATTTTGACAGAAGTATGGTGTTCTGTAAACAGGGTGTGAACGAAATGTGTGTTAGTGAAAACTGTTCACTGCAAACAAAGAAGTGTACTGCTTTAACAGTTGAATGGCCTGCTTGAATGTCTCAAATCATATTTATCTAACCGTGCTTGTCAAATTGGGTTTGCTTACCTAACGAGTTTAACTTATAATTATATAATACAAACAATAAGAATTAGAAAGAATATCAATAGATACCAATAAAGAGTGTAAAAAGTTTGTTGGTTTTGTGAAAAGTCCTGCACGCTGCCAACAAAAGTGCAAATCTAGTACATCTGTCTCCATTTCATTGATAGATTCAATCTGCTTCGGGTTAGTAGATCTACATAATGTGTAATGTGTTTTCAAAATTTATGGTGGCATGTCTGAATAAGTCATAGATTTTTATTTTGTTTAATTGTTTTGTTTTCTCATGAACAATATGAATAATGTATCTTGAGCTAAGTGTGTACCAGTACAGGGGGTAACATGGGGGTAATATTTCATCATAAAACCGCAATATTTTGCATATAGATGATTGAAAATGTGTGGAGTGTATGCTGTGTTATGGAGTGACGGCAGCTACCATTACATGCTAAAAACCTAGGAATCCTCAGGAAATCCTCCAAAAACAAAAGGAAGTCTGTCTATCTTACAGTAGAAAAGCTTACAAAATTGGTGAGACCACACAACCTTTTAAGAATCCATTAAAAATTCTTTTTTTTCTGTACTACTTTTTAAAATATTTTCATATTTTCAAAGAACCCTGTTACAAAGAAACGTGGCTGTAAAATTGGTTTTAACATTTCTTCTCTTTGAATGAATCTATAGTTTCTATGATAAAATATTTCTTTTTTTGGCCTTTATAAGTAAATTGAGTTATGAGATAAATCTGCTTTATAGTATATCTAAGAATCTGCCAGCTCTTCATTGTAAATTGTCAGTGAAAAATGCGAAATATAATTTGTTAGTGCTATTATTTATTTATTTTAGCTATACCAATTAGAGATAAAGCTCTGGAAGGCATACCACCACACACATGTCCTGGGATTTTTTACAAATTTAGATCACCCATAATGCATTTGTGGGTGGCATATTGCTCCCACTTCCTTTTGTACTGGTTAGATTGCCTCAGATACTGTACAAACTGTGCAAAGCAGAGGGTTATGCTAGATGTTGTTCTAAAGCCATTAGCTTCATTGGCTTTGATTATACACATCTGAAAAAAGTAGTCTGATATGTCTTCTGTGCATAATTACTCAGCAAAGCTATTGCATAAAGACCATGGGCAACAGAGCCCAACCAGTCATTTAGCCACATAAATAGATCTGTAAAAAATAGTACATACATTTACATTAAATTAATACACATCGATATGACTAACACGAGCCACATTTTGACATATAACTTTATTGTATAAATAAATTTGATTGAACTTAATATGTTTAACTGGCATTTTCATCTGCAGTTAGCACTGTTGTCTCACACCTCGGGGACCTGGGTTTGAGTCTCTGCCATGGTTTCATGTGTGTGGATTTTGGATGTTCTCTTTTTGCCATTGTGGAGTTTCCTTCAGGTACTCCAGTTTCCCCCCACGGTCCAAAAACGAGCCGAGGTTAATAGATGTTACCAAACTGCCCGTAGGGTTGTATGTGTGACTGAATGGTGTGTGAGTGTGCCATGCGATGGGCTGGAGCCCCATCTTGGGTTGTTCCCTGTCTTGCCTCTGGGATCGGCTCCGGACTCCCTGTGCGCCCTGAATAAGGCAAGTGGTTTCAGAAAATCAATAGATGGATGGCATTTTCATCTGACCTGTAGGGGGTGCATTTGCACCTCCTGGATCCCCAGTAAAATCACCCGTGGTAAAGACAGTCGACATGATGGCATGTCCCCATCGTTGACGTCTTCGTCTGGAGACTCCTTGTTCCGCAGTTGCTCTAAGGAAGATGTTTCTCAGCTGGATGTCCTCTTCAGCTGGATGAGCAGAAGTATCTCAATCTTAACTCTTGGGGTAAATACAGGCCTTTAATCTGTCACAGCGATTTTGCATGGCTGTGGGCCAATAACGGATTAGGGGATAACATATGCTCTGCATTTGGCTACTTCCTGTGGATGGGTTGCAGTCGGCTGTGGTTTTAGGAAGACATGTCACTCCACTCGTGATTGGTGGCACTGATCACCTGAGCTCGGATTACTGTATTATTTCCTTTAAATTCCCCCCTAGGTTTTTGCTCACCATCTAAATGAAGTGACAAAGTAATACTTATTAGTGGTTCGGTTTTATAAAGTCTGAGGACAGGATCTGTGATGGCTGAACGGTTCCCGGTCGATAAGATCGGTCCAGCAGCTGTAGCAAGAGTCACTACAGGAGCTGGTATAAAATCCACATTATTAGCATGGACTCAGGTTCCAATATAACGGTTGGTTAACTCTCCCACCTGCACAGATTTTCTGCCCTGTGGTCTAATGCTGATAGGGATGGCAGGAGACCCGAAGCAGCTGGGGCTAGCTCAGTCCACTTTCATTAGTCACGCCTCCAATATGAGGCCAAGGCTTCTGGGTAAATTTTGTCTGAAAGCACTGATGCGGGATCCGTTAACTGATCTAATTATCAACACCAAACCGTGCTACACTGTCAAACATGAACAGCGGGTAATTATATTCTTAAATAGAACACGGCTGTGGCCGACCAATGAGGACAGAGCTTCTTATCACCACTGGTCATGAGGTCATGTGTTGTCATTCATTGCTCTGGATGGAGTTGCTCTGACCTCAACAATAGCTGTCTAGTTCGACTGGTAGTAAATGGCTGGAGATGCCAGCAGATATTTCCCTTGGAGGCAGTTCCTTGATTCAGTTTGGTATGAGGGTTAGGTGGTGTTTTGCAGCATTTGTTGGTGAATTTTTAGCACCGCGGATGGAAAATCTTCAAGAGCGATAGCCTGGCACCTTTCCGGAACAAAGGATCTTTCTCAAAGGAGAAAGTTAGAAACAGTGCTTAGTGCAAGGCTTAGAAGACATGTGAACCTCTACTCAGTCCATGTTCTGCTCTTTGAAGGATATGCTCTCTGTCAAACTATCACTAAATCCCGTTCGGCTATTGTTGCCCGTCTCTGCGTGTGTGTGTGTCTGCGTGTGTGTGTGTGTGTGTCTGTGTGGGTGTGTGTCCGCGTGTGTGTGTGTGTCTGCCCGCCTGCCGTTACTATGAGTGTGCCCATCTGTTTCCTCCTGTAACAATCCATTTGGTCTCAGAGGTCTCCACACGTCCAGTGCTGTGGTTTCGGGATAAGAGAGCCAATTTCCCAGCTTCCCGCGGGGCAGCGTGGGGTCTTGTGGAAGCCGGGACAGGGAGCAGACACAAACAGACCGTTGCCAAGAAAGCTGGGAAGTGCAAATAATGCACGTTTATATGCCTGTTAGCATCCCGTTGCTCAACAAGTAGAGCATTGTGCTAACCACGCAAATGTCATGGACTAGAGTACACGTATATTGTAACCCTTCTCTCTTCTGAAAGTCACTTTTGATGAAAGCATCAGATAAATCAGTAAATAAGAATGAAATGCTTCAATCTCACACAACATAGACACAGAAAATATAGCCTTACTGTGATTTAGTTTAAATTTTTTTTGTGTTTTATATTCCATCAAATCTGGGTCATACTCTGCATTTGCTTACAGTACACGTGATATTTGGCATTTCTAGCGGACGGGGGGGTGCAGATAATTAAGTACCCATAGGGGGCCCGAGCCAGCTATTGCAGTCACCATCCATGACCACCAAACCTGTGCTGCTTAGACAACCTCATGAGTTTTATTACCTTCTCACGTCTGCGGAATGTGTCCCTCTTATTCCAGTTAATGCATTATGTCGCATTGACAGCCGTCAGCTCATGCTTTCAAAGCCAAGTCTGCATGTTCAGTAGTGCAGCTTCAGGCAAGACATTCAAACCCGCCTTCAACGTCTGCTACACCCATGAGTGAACCAAATGAAGGTGGAGGCAGGGGGTAACCCAGAGCTGAAGGTTCCCCTCTCAGCGGAGGCTCTCACATTGTACAACAGACAATGCTGTTCACGTCCAGGGAAATTTTCAGCTAACTGACCCAGTATACAGTAACTGATATTACGCCATACCAAATATACAAGCATGATAATACTGTACCTTACATGTGTCAAAAATGCAGACCCAGAGATTACATTAGTATTTGTTAATCGTGATTTTATAGCACTGTTATGGCACTGATCAACAATTATGTTGTCAGTATGTAGAGTACCAGTCAAAGTTCTTGACAGAGCTGTATTTGCCTGTTTTGGCTATATTTTTCATCCTATAGTAAAAGGCCTTGAGGCAATGAAGTAATATGTATGACATATTGTAGTGATTAAGGGAAGTGTTCAGCTTGTCAAAATCAAATTTTGCATTCTTCAAAACAGCCCCCTTTGCTTTGATGACGGCACTGCAGACTCTTGGCATTCTTTCAACCAGCTTCCAGATGTAGCCACCTGGAATCCTCCTCCAACAGTCCTGAAGGAGTTTCCACAAGTTCTACCACACAAGTTGGCTACTTCACTCTTACTCTTTGATACAACTCATGCCAAACCAGCTCTCTAAGGCTCCGGTTTGGGGGGATTGTGGGAGCCAGGTCAGCTGTCACAGCACTCCATCGCTTTCCTTGTTCACAAGACAATACAGTGCTTACATAACCTCAAGGTGTGCTCGGGGTTAATTATCTTGTTGAAAAACAAATGATTTTTAGGTGTGTCCTGAATAATCATATTCAGCTTGATCTCAGAGGCTGAGGGTTTGCTCATGTAAGCAGGGTGAGCCATTGAGCTTCAGACTGTGATCCTCTTTGGTAAGGTCTCCCATATGTGTCTGAGAAGGTCCCTCGACTTTCAGTCATTGTTCAAGCCTCGCTTCATACTGGCACTTCTGGGCTCAGAAGTGGATGCCCTGCACGGTGTTGCAAAGGATTTTTTTGTGGGAGTCACATGCCAAACTGTGGCCCCATGTAGCTGCGGCTGCTGAGTGTATGTTATCATCTAGTGCAGACAGTCCCAGTGGAGTCGGGGTGCAGGGCTAGGGAGGGCCAGCATTGCAGTAGATTCTGTAATTGACCCAAAATGTATTCCATCGATGTGTGGTGGGCACGGGAGAATGTTGTGAGCTATGGCTGGAATGAAAAGGATTTGTACCGGATGTGTACCTTGGACCTGTACGCTCACCACTTTGGCCCGTGGACTTGGCCCACTGTTCCCACGGCAACTCACCTCCCCACCAGCCAGCTCCAGGTTTCCCAGCAAAGTGATCAAGTATCCACATGTAGGTCACTTCCTCCCAGGAGGGTCTGTCCTTTCCTGTCTGTTACATAAATCTGCCGTTTAAGCTGTCTGTGGGTTTTATGACTGAATTCTCCCTGTGGTGGTTCATCCGCATTGCTGTCAGTCTGCCTCCCGCTATATAAATCATCAGAGGATCCAACCACTTCAAGTAACTGGACCCTCACCATTGGGGTCAGTATCCTTTTTCCTTTTCTTGCTTTTTTTTAGATGGATTCAGGGCGGCACTGTGGCCCCCATCACCTTCACGGATGTGTGGCTTGATCTCCCCCACTCTATGTGTGCGGGTCTATGTGTTCATCCCATGTTCATACTCTGGTTTTGTCCCTGAGGCTAAACACAAAGCAATGGCCCTAAATTGCCCTTTGTGTGCAATTGTGTGCTATTGTATATAATGGACTGCCGTCCCATCCAGGGTGTCCCATGGTTTGCGCACTGCGCTCCCAGAAATCATTGCAATTCCTGTGCTAGATAAGCTGTTGTGAAAGATTGGTGGATGTACTGTATAGATGTGCCCAGTAACCTTTGTGACTAGGCCAATAAATAAATACTCTGAAGCGCTAATTAGATTAAACAATTTAATAGTTTAATTATAATTGACTGGTTTTGGCAATGAGATGTTTAGTAGTATTACAAGGTCAGAATAAATCAGCCCATTAGTGTTCAAGCCTGAATATAAACAATCGATATGAGAGTCATGATGTACATATTTAGATTGTAATGAGCACAATAGTCAGACAGTGACCTCGCATCATATACTTATTCAATATTGTGAGACCTGTGTGACAAAATTCCATTAGATTATGAGATAATCAGTGCTTAATTTGTGCCGGATCCTGCCAGAATCGTTCTGGACCACTCTGCTTGTGATTGTCTACATTCCGGCCCCTGACTGTGTGGATCCGGAAGCTGTCTGGCTAAATAAACAAAAGCAATGACATAAAGTGAAATGAAATTAAATGAAATATAACAAGGGCGTATTATAATTTACAGGCCCCTTTCAAACATTTTCATGTCCTTTATTATAGTCTAAGTTCATTTTTAAACAGTTGGGAAATTTAGCGAGAAGCTCATTGTTATGTACATGGACAAAAAAATCTGAAACCTGCCAAAACTTGAAGGAGAGGATGAAAAGTGCATGGTAAAATTGTCAAAAAAAAGTAAGATTTGTTTTTATTTTTTAAAAGAAAACAACTAGATATGGTATATACCTGTCTATCAATATTTCATAAAGTTTTGTGTGATTTTGTGAAGTATGTGCAGGGGAGTTGAAGTTCACCTGTTGAGAAATGAATTGTTGAAGTTATGTAAAGTATGCGGTGATGGTGGGCATTTGTGTGTGTTGTACAGAATAATGTAAAATTATTGCCATAACATTTATAATACTCAAATTTTATGAAGCAGATGCAAGTCTCACAGCTAAGAAAGTGGACATTGAGTAGGCCTGCATAGCATGTTTTCAGCAGCGTGTTTTGTTCATCTTCCGGAACCTGCCCCATAGCCATATGCCCTCCATGTTCCAGCATTGTGCGATTTATGAATTGAGCGCTGAACATAATTGTTGGTGGAACAATTGGCCAAAATCTTGAAGATTGTTGAAATGAGTATGTTTAGCAGAATTTCTCGAACACCTGGAGAAAAATTATTTAAAATATTCCTTCCTGTTTCTTTTTACCTCAAGAAAGTTTTTACCAGAAATATTACAATACAGGTACGATATTATGCTACAGTAATTTCATCAGCGGAAAGGGTCACAGGGGGCTCAGTGCTTCTGCAGGACATATTGCAGTGACATTAATATAAGATCTCATATGTTTTATGCTTTTTTTGAGAAATAGAAAAGAAAGATTCTGTGTAGTTAAAATGTGGTATTTTGTGTTTTTCTTAATTAAAAAAATACACATCTATGTGGAGCCAAAATTCGTATGCTGCCAGCTGTGATTTTAATGGTTTTTGCATGAATACAGTAGGTTGAAATGGCATTAATTGAATGGCAATGGAGTGGATTGCAGCAAACTGTTATGTTTGTGCACCTGTTTGTTTCCTTCCGTTGCTGTGGCCATGACATGGGGAATGACTGGGAATGATAGGAGCGTGGATGGGCGTGTGTGTGTGTGTGGGTGTGTGCATGTATGTGTGTGTGTGTGTGTGTGTGT
>JAODKE010000020.1:25383742-25410457 GCA_026779605.1 Mormyrus hasselquistii | reverse complement strand
GGGGGGGGGGCAGAACCAGAGGGACATCATAACGCAGCTAATGTGTTCATCTACCTCATCTTCTGTGCCCTTCCTGATTTGAGGGGTAAACAGGACGCTCGGCTGTAATCTAAAACCTTGTGTGTAGCTCCCATGTTGAATACTGCAAGCTTTACATCTCTTTCTCTGCATCTTCTGAGCTCATCTGACGCTCACTGCTGACTGCTGTCCTGCCTGTAGTTCTTACCCTGTACACGTGAGGATTATTTTCCCTCTGTGTCTGAGGCGGCTCTCCTGGTTTCCTGCTCTCCCCAGCTCGTAAGCTGCTTGCTAATTTGATTCGCGCGGCCTGCCTCGGCGGGTAACATAGGCTAATTTTGGGCCTCCTCGCTTCTTTTCCATGTAATTTAGGTTCGTGGTGCCTTCGTTTCCCAGGTGATGAATATTGATGAGTAAAATCTACGCTTGGCTTGGACTCCTGGGACTCCTGGAATGCTTTAATGTTGACCCATATCTTGTGATTCATAGAAGCAACACACACACACACACAGAGTGGTGGGAGCTGTGCCCGTAGGGACACACTACTGTACCCTTGAGGAAAGTGCATAACTAGAATTGCTTCAGTATATCAAACTGTATAATAATGTCATGACTGTAAACTGTATGACCATCAATTTCCTGTGGATGAAACCATTTGCGGAGTTACTGATGGTAAAGGTACTCATTAGCTGCCCCCCCAACCCCAAAACCCACCCCCCTTTTCAGCCATTCTAAATGGGGGCCAAAGCTGTCATCCAGCCTGTGTTTCCCATCCCATGTGGCACTGGGCAGCCCTTCGGCTCCCTCCATGCCAGGCCGGGGCTCTCTGCTCCATGTCCAACAGCTCACTAATGGAAAGAGGACGGGGGGTTTATGACTTCAGTGCATGGGAGCAGATGCGGCACGTCGTCCGGCGCTGGAGAACGGGAAGCTGGTGTGGGGTCGGGCAGGGATGGGTGGTAGGGAGGCTTGTTGAATTGACCCTTTCCCATAATGTTCACTGCTGTCCCCCCATCCCCTGCCTACTGCCCTGCTGTCTTTACAATGAGCTGCCAGGGTAGACCAGAGGGACCAGTGGGCAGGCCTGTCCACATGGTGGGGGGGTAAGCAATCTGTCTATAGCATTCACCTGCTGACTCATGCGGAGGGGCTCATCAAGACTGGGGCCTTGTTTTCCTGCAGTGTCTGAGGCGGCTCAGTAGGTTCTCAGTAGGTTGGGATGCTGTACCTGTGATCAGAAGGTCACTGGTTCAAATCCCAGGGAATGATTTCACTGTTGGGTCCCTGAGCTTGACCCGTAACCCCCAATTGCTCCAGGGACTGTTTCACTCTGCTTTCTCAACTGTATATCACTTTGGATAAAAAAATGTCTGGCAAATAAAATGTTATTATAAGACACCCATTACTGCCTCCAAACAGCAGTTCAAAACGTTACTGATGAGCCTGCAAGCCTGTGCATAGTTTTCCGGAAGCGGCGCAGTGCGTGCCCATCTTTGGCACGGAGTTCACCCGCGGGATCACACCCGGCTGTCGAGGCAGGTTGTCGGGCCTGGGGAAGCAGGTGGTGAGCGGGCGGAAGTGCCATCGGCGAGGAGCTTGCGCGAAGGCTTGTGGGCTTCCGAGCGCAAGCTTAATGAATGGCTGTTTAATTACAAAGTGACAAGAAAGCAGGAGCAAAACATTTAATGTTTCGAGAACTTTAAGAAGCTTTACTCTAAAAGAAAAAATAAATAAGCATGCACATAACACATCTGCAAAAAAAAAAAAAAAAAAAAGTTTCTGTCAAGACGAATGGAATTTAATTAGTTGCGATACTACACAGGTGATGTATGCGATTGGTGGGAGAAAGGGCCGTCTGCTTATACGCATTTTGTTGCATTAGCAAGCTAGAAAAAATAAGCTGCTGGATGCCTGGGTAATATTTACAGAAATATTAATGATAGGGAAATTCTTCAAGAAGAGACATATTTGTTCACTGGCATGTATTCAATTACCTATCAGCGGTTTAATTAGTGATAATTTGTGATCAATTACGGCCGCCCCCTGTTTTCCGAGGCGCTGCATTTTGCATGTTCTTTTAAAGCTCGCTTATGTCTGTTTTCGCTGTGGCGTCTCCACCCACCCCACCGTGCTGCCACCCCCCCTCATCTGCATTATCGCCGACGAATGCCAGGTACTTAAAATAATCATGCGCTAGCGCCCTGAGCCGACGCCGCAGACTGTGATGGATCTCAGGAGGCCTTTCTTCACGTTCCCGCACATTATTCCATCACGCACGTCGGGCTTGAAACTCCAGATGCTCCCAATTACTATGCATGAAGGCTGAACTGCGCCCAGACACACTGCCCTCTCCTCTGCCGGCTCTTTACTTCGTCTGGCTCAGCAGTCAGTCTTACGCTGCTGGAACATTTCATAAATCATCCCATAGCCACTTTGAATGCTTTTCCTTATTAAGTCCTGGTTTTTACTCTAACGGGAATAAACACTGCGGCCATACCCATCTCAGTAAATGCTGTGCAGTTTGAGCTTCGTGGGGGACCGACAGAATCGGTGAGAGGCTGGGGGTGTGCTCCAGGTAGGACGACGAACAGGACCGTATCACACAGGGATGCAAGGGAGGCAGTGATGTCATATTGGGTGTGGGATTGGGGAAGAATGTAGGGAAGAATTGTGAAAGAGGATCATAGATGAAACAAACTAGAACGCAAAATGGGAGCTGGGTCTTGCAGGGGGCTTCCTTGATTGTGTTTTGAGCGCTTGTGAACTGCTCTGGCATACAGTATCCAAAGTCCACATCCAGTATGCCAGCCTATATCACATGACCGTCTCTGCTTTTATGAGGTGGTGATGAAACACTTTTGTTAATACTCTTCTTAATGACCTGATTTTATAGTGATGCCAAATATTTGTTCTGTTCACGCTCACTGCATGTGTTCTCACCAGTAAACAAATTGAATCGAACGATCTGAGAGAAGGTGAGGAATAGAGATGAGGGGAGACTGAGGTCGCGGGAAGTTCTTGTGGTTGCAGGCCAACTTACTGCTCGCTTAAGTCTCATAAATCATCATCGCTCGGCCCCGGTTATTAGATTTCGGCTATTTGTGTAGATGACTGTTGTGATTTAGCAATTTCCTGAATGTACTAGAGGCAGAAAAACACGCAGTTCTGCGACAAGGGGCAGAGTGGCGCCATATTCGTATCCCGGACACACTATTGCTTTCTAAATTTGTGTGACCGGTGGCACCCATGGAGTGGCTGGCTATGTGACTCAGGCTCTGCTCTCCAGAAATGCACCCCCCACTTCGCTGCTCCACGTCTTTTTTCACTCACCTCCCTCCCAGATCTTCCCAGTATTGATTGCTCCGCTTCCCAGGCATCAGGTTCGCCCTAACGAATCCGGCCTAATGAGCTTTCAGTTTCATTTACTCAGTCTTAGGTTACAGAATTACGGGAAACTTCTCAGGAAATTACCGTAGATGTTCTTCTGTGTGTGTGTGTGTGTGTGTGTGGTGGGGTGGTCCTCTTCTTTTGTCTTCATTCTAAAGTTCAGCTCTGGGAGGTTCCATCAAGCAGTAATATGGGGGGGGGGTTCTCTCTCACCAATGGCCTTGTTCAGCCAGTTGACTTTGTGGTTGGACGCAATGCAAAGTGACCCAGTGCTTAAGAATAAGGAATCTGACTCTCTTGAGATGGAAATACCTTATTGATGACTGTAATATTAGCACTTAAATCCTTATTTAAATACAGACGGACGCCAAGCTGGCTTTAGCCTTCAGCTGCATTGCTGATACAGTGACCTGTTGCATTTGTGCTGATGTGAAATGATTCATTCCTGCAGCGCTAGTTCTGCTGCCCTCGGGCTACATAAAGGATCGGCCCGCGTCTGTCACGCCGTCGTGCCCCCCCGTCTCGGCTAGGTGACAAAGCGCCGGCCAGGCCCTGGAAACGGGAAGCCGGTGGACGATGATTCCCATGGCTGACATACTGCGAAGACCTGCTATCATGTGAGAGGTTTTCTCATGCTCCCGGTCACTCCTGCTGTTGATTGGTGAATGCAAGGCTTCCTGTGTGTGTCCTCCAATCCCAGCCTTCAAGGCATGTCGGTTAATCAGAGGGGGATTCAGACACAATTTGTGCCTATTTCTGCATTTACCCCCCTTCTTTCTTCTGTAAAGTAAGGCCATGCTTTCTGCCTCTCAGAACCTCACAGCCCATACAGCCATATTTCAGCAGATGAATTTTCAGCAGGTCATTTTCTTGAATGATAAAATTCACTGTGTATTCCCACTCAGCGGCAGTTATGGGATAGTCCCAGCGTCACGTGATGACTTTGTTATAAAAGCCTGTCTGTTTTGTGGCTCTTCCTGTCCCAGTTCCTTGCATGACCCAGAATCGGATGGAATAAAGGTACCAGCTCCCAGTAGCTCTGGCATTAGTCAGGAGCACATCACAGGCGGGATTGGCAGCCCCCCCTCAGTGTGAGTAAGGGGCCCCAAAATAGATCCTTTTCCTGTATATCCAGCTGGAAAACCGGTAATATTACAAATCTGTGTGAGTTTGTAATTATTACATTGTGGGGACCAAGTTTCCCCACAATGTGATAAAAACCTCTAAGTTTTTATCTTGTTGGGAGCATTTTTGTTGGCCCATTGGAGGATAACCTAAATTTTACAAATATTTATGAATGCAATCAAAAAACTAAAAACGCCAGTAATCTTGTAGTTTGTGTTACTTAGGTTGGGGCTGTGTAGGGTAATGGTTCTCATAGTTGGGATTAGGGTCATGATCATAGAAATGCATGGAGAGTCCCCACAAAGATACAGTTACCTGTGTGAGTATGTGTGTTTGAGGTTTTCACATTGGATTGTATAAAACTTTTTCTTCTCTCTGTTCTAGCTTTATAATTTGGGGGGTGACCTTAGGGTGAAACAAGGATGAGTTTGGACAGGTGGGATTCCAAGCAAATGGGCTTTTATTAATGTACAGCAGAAACAGCAATAAACAGCAATCAAAATTATGCGACTGAAATAATTAGATTTTTATTTGACATAAGCAAATAGAACCAAACCAGGCAAAACGCCGTAATGAAGCCTGATGTAGATGGTGAAGCTTGTCCTGTCGGCTGTGTGCTTTTCCCCTCACTGTCTGGCCACCTGCCTTGTGTTCTCTCTGCAAGTCACTTGTCCTGGATTATAGGTGGCTGCTTGTCATTTGCAAATGCTGGAGTAGATTAACAGCCATTCAGCCCCGTGCCCTTTTCTGCCCCATGTATAAGGAGGAAAGAAAGCCAAGTGTTCACTTCTACGGGACTAATAATTTTCACCTGTGGACTGTTGTTTCTAAAACGACTGAACTGACTTGCCACCTTGTTTCGAGAGGAGGGACACGTTAGCATTCCCAGGAACTGATTATTCTGTTGTTTGCTTGTATATAATTTTATTAGTCTTATACAACAGGACACATTTCAACCTAAATCTTAAGATCATACCACAAGGCATTATTCTGTGCACGGTATAATGAAGGTGTTTATGCCTCGAGAGTCTTCTGTGTGCCGATGTCGTGTAAAAGTGCTGTTCCTCTGCTGACATCCCTTGCATCGCATTTAGGGCCACTTGCTGTTGTAATGAAAGTATTAAATCTGTGCTCCTGCTTTTCCACCTTGGTTCCTAATTCGTAGTACGCACTGTATATCAGCCCAAAAATTCACAGCTTCACATTAAAATAATAATGTTATTAATATAATAATATATATAATATCTTTGCCTTGTGCCTGTAGCCTCCGGGATGGGCTCCGGACCCCACACGACCCTGGATTTGATAAGCGGTTTCGGAAAATGGATGGGATGGGTAATATTTATATGATATGCTGTACTGCATTGTCTTACTTGTACGTTTCTTTGGGAAAAAGAAAATGACAAGCAAATATAGTGGTATTTTTTCTAAGTTATTCTCATTGTTTTGACAGAGTGGAAAGGGCGGTGTAATTTGGAGCATTGCAGGACATAATCTCCGGATGAATAACAACTGTGGAAGGAGAAAGCAGTGCCCTGGTGCTTTGTGGGTAAAACCGCGTGCCCTTTATCCCCTTGTTAGGCTAATGCCCTGACTGGCTTCTCGTTCACTTATGTATGCTCATTGAAGCAGTTCTGTGCAGGAACTGACAGTGATGCACATAATTAGTACCTTCATTGCTAAATTTTGGCTGCGTTTATAACATCCGAAAGGCATTTGATCACATGTGGAAGGTTTCGGGAAAATGAGTGTTGTTAAGAGTGAAACTGAGACGTTTCATCGCTTTTGACAAGTAGATAATAGAGCTTACAGCCCACATGCCTTTAATACCCACAAAGAAGTTTTCTTCTTGATTGTCATGAGTAATTGTAACCCTCTATTTATGGATTTGGCTTCTTTACTTTCCGTCTTTTTATTGTTTTGATGTAATTATTGTTTATGTTTTAGAGTTATAGATGGCCAAAAAAGTTTTCACATGAATTTGAGTGTGACTTTGAAGTTGAAAATAGATTTCTGCACCTTGACTGGCCACATATATCTAGTTATGGGTATGATCCGTGTGCTGTTATTCTGTTGGGTCCCTTTCCCAAAAATTTGTGATTGTTTGATATACTTATTTCTTAATTTTCAGTCATACTTCATTGACATTCATTTGAAAGGTTGACAGAGCTATAATTCCTTTTTGCAATAAGGATATATGGTAGGTTGGGCAGCACAGTGACGCAATGGATACTTCTGTTGGCTCATGTCTCCTGGCTTAGAAGTTTGAATCCTTCCTCCTTTTTGGGTATGTGGAGTTTGCATGTTCTCCCCATGTTACATGGGTTTCTGACAGGTTTTCCAGGGTCCTCCTGCTTTCCTAAGACATGCAGGAACATCAAAATTGCCCACGGTGTGTTTGAACTCAATAGTGCAGGTCGTAATTTTGGAGCCAATAAAAATGTGTCACATTCGGTCCCCAACCCAGACCGATCCAGTTATGTTTCAGGGCCCATATCACTTAGGGGTCCATGGAATCATCGTAGCTCCCCTCCAGCCCCCTTTATGACACCCCTATGTAGACTAACATACTGTCAACAGTCTACCCCAAGTTTCACTAGTGCACAGTCTCCCACGATGGCTTCAGAGGTGGACATTAGTGGCATTAATGTTTGGATTCAAAGCTTTAAGGTCTCTGCAGAACTCTCATGCTACAGCAGGGTCATCACAGAACTGGACCTGGAATTAAATAAGTCGTCTTTTTAAAAGGGAGGGACTTCATAAGAAAAAATAATCCCCCACTGGAAAAAGACGTGGTGATGTTCTCTCTACAACTGGCCTGGAACGTCCACTTAGTTATGACTAATTTGGCCAGAAGATCAGTACGTTGTGATGTTTTAGCATGTGCCTGTGAAGAAAAAGGTTTTATAGCATAAATATTTCTGTCAGAATTTCCTACACATTTTTTACAAAGCACCATGGCCTCCTCCACACCACAGAAAGTATAAAGACCACTCCTCAGAGTGCTCTGAGTAGGATACGTGCCCGGCAGAAAATGTGCCTGTTTAATTTTTAAAATCCATGTTTGAAACGGCAGGCAGGATCCATACAAGCACATGGGGAGGTGAGTTGCAGTTGGTGTCTGATTTTCAGCCAAGATTCAAAGGGAAATCATACCTCCTACCCAGATGCAACACCCTCCCCCTCCCCGGGCGAAAAAAAACACAGTAACTGTTATGAAATTTCCAAGCAGATGTGGTCCAGATAGTCTCCATTTTCATCCAGAGCTGTGCTGGGTTCTGACTCATTGCATGCTCAGTGGCCATAGCCCCATTCCCCTGATGCATATAGAGATGCCTTTACCCGGACAGGAAGACTTAGTGCATTGGTGCACTGTCCTCAGGGACTTGTAAGGTGTGGGAGGAGGTGGTCTGCTGGAATGAGACCCAAATCTTTGTTTTTTTTTTTTTTTTGACGAAATGCACAAGCTCCTCGCTTGTTAAAAACAAGCAACATGGAAAATAATCGCTGTTCATCAGGGAGACACGGGCGTAGCGAAGCAGCCTAGCAGACTCCGTGGCTGCGTGGAACAGCCTGCGGAACGCGATGCATGGGAAGCCTTTGTAGATGAAAGAAAGAAGCTCAATACTGTGTACTTAAGTACCACCACATGTGCACTGTATTTAACATATATGTATACCCACCCACCCATCCATCCATCCATCTTCCTATTACGCTGGCCTTAACCCTATCCTTGGCAGCACAAGACTGGGGTACATCCTGTCTAGGATGATATTTGTGTACATACTGTACAATGTGCTGCTTAACAGACCTGAGTCTGTACAAAACTGTTCCAAGTCATGTTTATTGAGGTCAGGACTCTATCTTAGCCATTATGAAATAAAGATTTTCTTTTGTTTGAACATCTCTTTTATTGATTTACCCCTCTGTTTTGGATCAGTCATGCTGCCGGACAATGACCCAGCTTCTTTGGAGCTATAGATCACAGACAGATGCCCTGACATTCTGCTGTAGAATTTCTTTGGGATTTGTTGGTCCTTTGATTATTGAGAGCTGCACAGACCTCAGAACATTGGGCCTCATTCACCAACCGCTCTTACGAACAAATTTGTTCTTAAACCCCATGTACGCACTTTTCTACGAAGCTTCTGACCTATTTATAATCTGCATGATCGCCATTACGACCATAAAAATAATTTTTCGTTTCTTATATTTTACTTTTATAAATTATTAAAATACTATTATTCTATGAACTGTAGAATGAACAAAACTGCTATAACCAATTATTTTAAACAATTTATCATTACTCAAATGTGTGTATGAATATTCTTGAGTGTGCATAGATTCTGTTCTTAGCTAAAAACAAATTAAGAAAAGAAAACATTGGTGAATGTCAGAATGTTTGTTAAAAAGTGCGTGCGTGCGTGGGGTTTAAGAACAACTTTGTTCATAAGAACAGTTGGTGAATGAGGCCCATTGTACCAGTAATTCTATGGAACATACGGGTGCTCTTTAGCAAATTTGAAAAGTGCAGCAGTATTTGTTGAAGAACACCAGTTTTCAAAAAGGTTCAGTGGTATACTTATAATATACTCTTAAAAACAGATTTCACCAAGATCCAGATATGACTACAGATCCTCAGCTGCCACCATAGGTTTCTTTGTCCTATGTCTGCAGATTCTGTGGTGGCCTTTCTCCTCATCTTGGTAAGACACTGGTGTCAATGATGTTGAGCTCCTTTGTAATTATAGACCGATGGAGGATCAAGTGCATCATCTTTCTAATCTTATGAGCTTCACCCACTTGTTCGGAGAGTGTGTGGCTCTTTGGGTCTGTGTCTGTAAGGTCATTGTTTTGAGCAAATCCCTTAATCCCAAAAACTGCTCCAAGACAAGCAGATAAATGGCGGTATCTGTGCTTGAGGGCTCTTCCCTCTACAGGTGTGTTTCTGTATGTCACAGAGACCAAGAAAGGATCAACAAATTCCTATGAGGAGCAAATTACAGTAAAGTATCTTATACATCTCTTCTTTTGAGGTTCTCTATAAACTTATTTGATCGAGTTAAATTTTGCGTGAGCAGAATTCTGCTGTGAAGAGCTGGTAATGAAATTTTATTTTTTTTAATGAGGCAAAACAGGGCAGTAAAGGCACGACTGAGCCGACTGCACTTCCTGACACTGGTTTCCTCCTTTTTCAAGTCATAATTATCCTTGCGGTTCACATCATTTTTCTCTACAAGTGACCTTGATTATTTAAACCGGTTCTTCAATGTATATAATTTATTTATTTTGTATATTCATTCTGTACGTACTGGCGATAAATCTCTTTATTGGTTAACAATTATTCTTTTTTAGCAGTGTGGCGATTTTTTTTTTTGACATAAGAGGAAGTCTGGCTACTTCGGTGTTTGAATTATGAATGTAAATTACTTTAGCAATAATGGAAAATGCTGGTCACACTAATAAAGCACCTTTGAGTTGAATGGAATTGAACAGGATCTGGGACTTTATTGGTCAATTTATGAGGTATTTCCATTCCATTACTGTCCATTATAGCATATCATTGATAAAGTCAAGAGAGAAAAAAATATATAAGACCATTTAAAAAACAGAATTTCACATGTGGTGTCATTAATCATATGTTCATTAACGTCACTTCGTCCCTGTTTAAGCTGTGATTGATGTGACTGAGCAAAACAAGCTATTTCAAAGTTGTTGAAACCACCAGGTCTGTTTACTTCATTTTATTTAAAATCATTTACAGTATCAATTTTATTTACATTTGGCTGCAAATGGTCAGAAGCACCACGCATTGAATGTATATGGATCCTAAGTAGTAGTGTTGTATAAAAGCACGAGGAGCCCTTAATACAATGCAATAGGGTGGATGGATGGAAAACCAGTTATTTTATCATTTATAGATTTTCCTTGAGGAATAATTAAATTAAATTATTAGATTAAATTATCCAGTATGAACAGGTGTGTTTTTCCTGCCTTTCTGTTGATATTGTATAGAAGTTGGTCAATTTTGTGTTCTTACTTTGGAAATAGCTACAAAAGGACGAAGTCCTCCGGAGGTTAACTTGTGAGGGAGCAGAACTCAGAGACAGTGTGAACCGTCGCCATGGTGTTGCCATCCCTTCCACACCTGTTCTTCACCTCTGTGTCTTCACAGCGGGAGAGTGCATTTATTGCAATTTACTGGGAGGCTCAAAGATGGTCATGCCAGCAGCAAGACGTGTATCAGGACTTTGGAGGGGGTGGGGGGGTTGAGTGGCTGGCTGTCTGCCCACACTCTGTCCAGTTAGCAGTGGAGATGATTGGACACCAGCGTTCTGCTGGATTCTGGTTCAGCAGGAGCCGAGGTTACATGTGGTAAGTATGGGGGTACTGGGGGGTGTATTTAGGGTATTAATCAGTATAG
Source organism: Mormyrus hasselquistii (assembly GCA_026779605.1). NCBI lineage: Eukaryota > Metazoa > Chordata > Actinopteri > Osteoglossiformes > Mormyridae > Mormyrus > Mormyrus hasselquistii. Next base: position 25,399,503 of record JAODKE010000020.1, on the reverse strand, counting down.
ACCACTGAAGTGCTTGACTGCTAGTGATCTCCCTTAATCCTAAACAGCATAAACAGAGTGCATGAAACCAGACAGGCTTCAAAGAGGCATGGAGATTATACTGTGCATGATGCCCACTGGTTTTTGTATGCTTTCATTTATTATTTTGCTTTAAGTGCCAGGTGATTGAGTGAAGCCTCCATTGCTCGAGCTGCCACGGCTCTTTTCGCCTACCATAGCACAGCGGCAGCTCCAGTGCTCATAGGGCAAGGAGGGGCAAAAAAGCCCGTTGTATGTGCGGGTGTTCGCCACAATTTTAGGATTACTAATTAGTGGACTGATTGGCTGAAGAATCCTCACACTTGGAATTGAACAGCTGACCTAAAGGTTATCCCAAAAAGCTGCATACACACCGGCCCCTTGCGGACGAGATTGGCCACCCCTGTCATAGGGGGCGCCACGCTCCATAATACTACATAACTTCATCTGTCAAAATGGCCTGCCAGTTACAACAGCCAATCAGATTCAACTACCCTTGCCTGGGGCCACGGTGCTGAATTTATACCCCCCAACTACTGAAATGCGGTTCCGTAAATCAGTCATAGGATCTGTGATGGAGATGATTGTGAGCGATGGTGGCCATCTTGAAAGAGAGCTCCTGATAAGGAATTCCTTATTGCACGGTGTCTGGCTAGGTGAATTTTGCCCAGGGGCCTGCGGTATGTTTAAATGAAGCCTCTTGAAGGCTGTAGGCATGTCTGTGTTGTTTCCTTTGGGCACTCCACCGCTCTTATCCTGTTTGTAGTGTGTACCATTTTGTCTTTCAGGCTTCTGACCTGACTTCTGTACCCTTAGGGAAGTCGACTACCTGTAACTTTCCAAATAATCAATGCAAAAGCTGAGAGAAACTTCATGACTCATAACGGGATAAAACCTTAAGGCTTATTTTGAAAACACACAATTATGTACTTGTTTGCTCCATGCTGTTGCTTAAGCCAATTATCATCTGCATTCACCACAAAGTTGCTTTGGATTAAGAAAAAAAACTTTGGAATAAGTAAATGTAATTAAATTTAGTCAAGCTAAATATATTTAAACTTTTGAAGTGAGTTTTTTTTTTGTTTCAGTGGTTTCTAATGTCCACCCTGGATCAGTTTTTGACTGGGCGTGCCTATTCATTCCAGTCCATGAATCTCTCACTTAGACTGAATCTCAGAATTGGTGCATCTGAACTTTCGACTTCACATTTTACCCTGTGAAGGTGCTAATAGCCACTGTTAATTTACTATTTCACTTGAGACAGATTTTAATTGCTCAGAACTCAGAAATTGAGCTAAGTCTTTCAATTCTGGGGATGAATCAGAACTGCCATTGGCCTGATTAGCTTAGCTGATGTAGAACTGTGTATTGGCACTATAGACTTATTCATGGTGTACAAGCCCCATCATCATTAACGCCCCATAACCATCCGACTCCTTATTAAAATGTCACCACCTTCGCATATTTTGAGGGACACAAGTGAGATATTTAAAAACCTTGCAGAGGTAAGGATTTTGCTGTAATTCAAATGTTCATCATTGTCAATTTTCTGTTACATAGATCATCTTTTCAATTATATCAATTTAAATCTGCTCATCTTTTGGAGATTTAGGGGCTAGTGTCTGGAAGAGGGGGGGTTGAACCTGAGGGAATACTTTGTTCAGGGCATATGACTTGAGACAGAGAAGCTGTCGCTTTTGTGGCATGAATTAATGGATAGATTTAGAGCCGTTGCATTGACAGATTTCTCTTCAGCAGTCACATTAGGGGTTCAGCTCGAGCTGCCCCGCCAAATCCCATAAAAGCCCAGTGAGATGTTAAATATTATCTTTGGCCTGACGTGGAAGCAGCCTTATGAGAAATCGCTTCTCATTAGGAAGACGGCAGGCTGTTCAAGCCGCCGCGCTCTACATCACAAACATCACGGGTGTGGATCCCCTTCCTGCCCGGGCAGGATGTCAGCGCCGGGTGGTTGTCTGCTTGACGCAGACAGAAGGGTCTTTTTGGGACCTTCCGTGAGCAGATAGTGTGGTTTGTTTTTCCAGAAGTTTCTTGGAGCTCGTCAACATAATTGGCGTGAAACAAGAATGGTGGCAGCAAACTGTAAATAATGAAAGCTGGTAGATAATGGTGTGAGTGGATCAGACCAAGAAGTTGAAGTGACAGGCGTGTTGCATTGTGTTTTCGGGGTTCTTTTTACCTTGTTTACTGCAGCTTTTAGATTTAAAAAAAAAAAAGGACTGAATACTTTTAAATACTTCAATTTTCATCTGAAGCTCAGTGTAGGTAAAATTAACTAGCGCAGGTGTTTTGTTATACACCGCTTATGTTGAGAACTTATTTCCCAAAATATATCAGTAGGTTAGTAGTTTTATCTACAGTATATTTACTATGGTATGCTGATGTATTGTAGGTACAGTTATGACTGCACCTTCCTGGTGGACAGAGAAAAGCATGCTAGAAAGCAGGCATGACTACTTTTATTTGAAGCTTATTATCTTGGCTCTTTGATGCCAGACGTAATACATTACATGTAAGTCTCATTTGGCGGGAGTAAAGTTTAAACGTACCATTGGTGAGTATGCTAGCAGAGCATTGGAACTTGGGGGGTTTCCGCTGCGCGGCATGTGGCAAGAAACAGGGAAACTGTGCAAACGGAGTTTCTTCGTTGTACTGTACTAAGCTGTACTCTGCTTTCACTAACATTGATTCGGCGAATGTTGCAGTATGTGTTCAGAAGACAGCAGTCTGAGGAAACATGTAAAATTAGGTAAAATGGCCGCCAGTATGGCTACTCTTCTCTAGTCTCTCTTCATCTGCTTGGGATAATTCCCCCTCCTCCCTCTCGTTGCAATAACATGGAGAATGGTGCGATGACAGGCTCTGTCCAGGTGGGGGGGGGGGGGGTTCTGTTGTGAGCAAGCGGCTGCACGATAAAAGGAATAATTATGTCTGCGAAATGATACAAATGTAAGCAAAGGATAGCTGGACACATGTGGAGAGAATAAAGTGTACAGAGATGAAAGGAGAGAATGACCACAGAAGCGCGCAGAATGGGGGGGTAGCCTGGGGGAGTCCTGCGTTCCGGCTCCTGTAAGCCCCCTCTCACCAATCAGTATGCCCACGCTTATGTGAAGAGCTCATGCCTAAAGCCCAGCGTAATTCCTGCAAAGGAAGGCAATGAGGCCGGCACATTCCGCCACAGCTCGATGGGCTCTCAGGGCTTTATGACCTTCCACGTCTCCGTGTTTGCTCCCTAATGTCTGCTCCGCTAATTGACCCAGAAGTGCCGCTCTCGCTCTGTGTACACAGGCCTTTGTTTCCCCTAAAAGGCAGATCCATGTAAATAATGCATCGGAGAGCCGGCCTTGCGGCGCGGCGCGGTGACGTCTCTCTCCCCAGCGATCCCGGCTGTTTACACTCTGCCGCGAATAGCCGCTCACGAGGCCTCGATTCTCAATTACCGTCAGCGCTCTCCGTCTTTCTGTCCAGCACCGCTTTCATGCCGGCGTTAGTCATCGCTGATGTCTTATTCTATTTCTTCTTCTTCTCCACTTGGTGTCCGTGAGGTAAATGAAGTAACCGGCGGCAAAGCGTTTGCAGGAGATTCCCGAGCGATGGTTCTTCCCCGTCCCCCGATTAAAGCCCATGTGCTGCTCTGGCAGTGAACAGTTTCCAAGTTGCTACCCACTAAATGTCAGCTAGGCCAACATTAATCTCCACTTTGATTCCTTTGCAGGAGAAAAATGTTACTAAGTTAGTAAAACACTGCTAAAACACTTTTATATCTTATATCTACGATATGCTGCTCTAGGAAACCCTTGAATTGAAAGAACCCTTGAAAAATAATTTCCCCACGGGGATCAATAAAGTTCCATTATTATTATAATTGTACTGAATAACTTTCAAAATCATTACCTGTGGAAAAAGCTGTTTTTTTAAAGGATACTTTTGATGACAATGGCCTTTTACAGAAAGTATTAATATCCTGTGATGCAAACATATTTTATAGCTGGTCATCTTTATTGATTGCTTCCTTCTTCTAGACATTACAGTATTGCTTCGTGAGAGTATTGGCACTGCCATGTCATTGGCAGAACTGTCCAACAATATCTGCTCACATTCAACACTCCTGTTTTATTGACTGAATCTAGAATTTTAAGTTAATTGCATGTTAGATTTAAATAGACATTTTATGACTATAACGTACAGAATTTCTAATGACACAAATCGGGCTCTTGTAGTTTGCATTTTAATTCTGTAACTTTCACTCACATTCTCTGAGTTTCCTTGGTACGCTGGTGAGTGCCGTATTCTGACTCGGTCCCTGGGGAAACAGGAGGCGTGTGTGTTATTGGTTCCTTCCCTGCTCTGTGTAAATCCCCTGCTAGGTGACAGGCTTGGAGTGAAAATACGTGCAAATGCAGAACGGAGAATTAATTACACATAGAAATGCTGTTGTCTTTTTATCCCCCCATACCCCACAGCCTCTGTAAACACGGATGCGCTAATACTGGTACAAAATGAACATGTATGAGTACAAGTATAGGATGGAATATATTATAAATATTGCTGCTCTGTGAGTCTTGTTTAAATCTTTGGAAAGGAGGGATCGTTGGCAAAATTTCCTGGCATTAGTTGTTGTTTTTCTTCTGAACACTTCCAAAGCTACATTGTGTGAATGTGTAATGAGAAAATTTGGTGTACAGTATAACAAGGTATACGATGGGGTCAGTAGCTGTCATAGATCAGCTAGAAATAATATACACATTTTCATTCAGTCGCTAATGATAATTAGCTTCTGATGATACCGCTTATACCACCATAGCCAGATAACTGGCAGTGAATCGTGGTTCATGTTTTAGTGTAGTCACCTTGCCAGCCAATCAATGGCCTATTTACTCAGCTTTTCTCCACTTAGTACAGGCCACATGGTACAGTTATGTACATGTGAGGTGGGCCGATCGATAAGAAATGCTGGAGTGAGCATGGCGGGATGGCGGGCCTCAGGTCCTCTGGCTGTGCCCCCTGCTGCCATCCGGAGGCCAACATCCCCCCCCCCACCATCTCACGGTTTTTGTCGCGTGTAACACGAGAGGGAGTTGTCAGTGCTCTATCTGACCAGCTGGCAGAAATTTGTTGGTTCAAGTCTCAGCCCAGATGCCCTTTGCCCCACAATGCCAACACCAGTCTAAAAGTAGCTTGTATTATTAAGCACAGAAGGCAACATATAGCGTTTGCTATCACAGCCAGGGTCCTGCCGGCTCCTGAGCCTTTTTCCTTATGCCTTGTCATTTTTCTGTTTGTCCAGTGCTGGTATTGGCACAGTTTAATGGTCATTTTCTATTACCTTTTTGTGTACAGAATGTGCGGAATTTGTGTTGTTTTTTTTTCCCTGCAATCTGGGCCCGGGACTGAACTGGAATTTTTCTCTGTCTGGAGAGAAGCAAATGGGTGGGAAAAATATTCCTCAGAGTGTAGCTGTAAATCCAGCCCTGGAGCGTGCTCCCGGTCACAGTCGAGTGGAGCTGAGGTAATGGGTTCTGAGGCTCCGCCTGCTGTACCCCCGGGGTTCTTCTCTGGGAAATCAATACCTTCACTCGCTGTAATAATTTAACTCCCGGTATGAAATCCCTGTTAAGTTATTTACCAAAAATTTCAATACATGTTTGAAACTCAAACCCAGGAAGGTTGTTTATCTGGGTTCCTCCAAGCATAACCTCCCTCATGTACCCCGTAAGACTCATGTAAGGCCATCGTGTCTAAGTGACGTCCTCTCTATGGAGCCCTTTAAATGATGCACATTGTAGCACAGAGGGGATTGAGTTGAACCAAAGTTCTTCAAGGGTACCTACCCCTTTTCCAAGGAATTTGTCTTGAATTGGCTTGGTAAATATCCACCTGTAGATCAGATATGTAAGATGTAAAATATCAAGACCTGGTAGGAGAACCTTCTAGAAAGCAGTGTAGATATAACATGTTTTGGAAGGGGGTTTAATATGTCCAGTCCTCCTGTAACTTAGTGTTCAGCTTGGGAACGCCATTCCACCCCACCTCATTGCTTAATGGAGATGATATCACCACCTGCTGTACAGAAACACAGCCGTAAGAAATCAGTTTTCCTTAAGATTGAACTGTTTTTGATTAGTTTTATGAAGGTGTATTTGTACTGATAAATGTATGCCCCTTAAAATAATAGATTGCCAAATGTAATTATGATCAATTAATTATTTAATCCCCTGGAAAAGCTCATAGGCCCAGAACAATTAAATTAATCAATTCCTTAAGTTGAATACTAATTTGTACTTTTGTTTGAGGTCCACAAAGGAACCAAATTAAGTTAGCTTACATGTTTAACCTTTCGTCTGTACTAGAGCCCTTTGATTTAGTTGTAATTGTATCAATCAACAGTAACTGGGCTTTTTAGGATGATAGGCAATTGTTTTGCGGCGATGATTAATGTGCTGATTGTTATTTTAGTTCATTACAAGCACTGTCATATCCCACTTTAGCTGCCTATCCCTTTAGCTGTTTGAAGTATGGAGCAGTCGCTAAACAAAGCTAGCTAACCAAATTACAAGCACTTGGGTGCAGCTGGTCACACATAACTTTTTCTGGTAATGCTTTATTCAGTATTAGCTGCACCTTCATAATGCCATTATAATGTATCCATAGAACATTCAGTGCATCTTCGAGATCAATTCATCATACGTTCATAGAACATTGCATAACATAAGCAGCGTGTAAGTATACCTTCTCAACCTAACAGTATATTAACACCATTAATATACTTACTAACCAACATTACAACACTTGTTTTTAAAATGTTCATTAATGTTCATTACAGCTAGGATGTCATTCATTAAAAGTATTATGAATGCATTATGAAGATGCGTTTAAATGTTAATTATTACCCTTTTTTGTTGGAAATATCATTCCTTAAGCTTGATATGTGCCCTGTCCCCAAGAAACATACATTTCTGTTATGCTGAATGATTATTAGGATGTGTAGCGTGTTCCTTTGAAAGTGCTTTACAGTCTGTGTGTCTTTATGCTGATCTAGTTTAAAACTGTAACTGTTGCATTAGATGTAATTACTTCCTGGTAGAACTGAGGATGCTGTTACATTACAACAATCTTCCTACAAGCCTATTATTTATTTATTCTGTGAGCCTGCCCCAGGAAGCTTAGGGTATGAGTCACTGACATGCAAATAGAGTGTAGCAATAGAAGAGAAGTGTAGAAATTGCATAGAAATAGAACTGAAGACACCACAATAGCATTCTTTGCTTTTGCAAGCTATTATTACTGTTTTGTGCAGACTTTGTAATACTTTTTGTAACTGGCAAATAATGTAATACATTTCTCAGTTTCATAAAAGACAGATTAATTACTTGTACATAAATATCATACATCTTTCTCATAAAAACAAATACCACTACTAGCACTTCAGCTCTATATATCTAATATCTGCATTTGATGTTGTTTAAGTTGATACCCTAAAAACAAGCTGATCAAACCCGCAATCATGTGGCAGCTAGCACCATTAGCTAAAGCATCGTGCCGCCCACTTGTGACGAATAAAGCTTAAAATGAGACTTGTGGTGTAAATGGGCCGGCTCAGGAATCTGAGCGTCTGTGTGCTTGTAGCGTGCCCTGCAGCCGACCCTTCCACACCGTCCGGATTCGGCCGGCACGGTCTGCCACGATGAAGACGTCAGCAGCTCTCCCTCTTGAAAGGGGGACACTTGGGAGGCTGCAATTTCATTGTCATACCTTTCTATTTGCCACCCCCCCCCACAACCACCACTCATTATTGTCAATACAACTGAGCCCATATAAAGCTGGAGACTTTGGGGGATTACACCCCCATCGAGATATTGACCTGATATTTCAGAAATCCGGCCAGCTCGCCTTCACTGATCGGGGGAAGATTTATTTTTCTGCCGAAGGTTCACACACTCATAAGGATGGTCCTGAGATGAAATATGTGTGTTTGTGTGCATTTCGGTTGAGGGAAGTCAGCTGTTGTGGCGAGATACAAAGGGTGTTGATAATAAGGTAATGGAAATCTGATGGCCTGTATCTGCCCGCTTTTGGACACTCAGATTCAATCTATAATGTGGTTACCATCGATTCTTACTTGGCACTTACAGTGTAGGACTGTCAAATCTATCAGGCATCGCAGTTATTCCTCAAATAAATGCAATCACTTCATAATTAGGAAATATACCGCATTTGCTTTTTAAATTTTGTTCCAAAACCGTTTTTTATGCTATTGAATAGATGTAAATAATATGGCGAATAGAAGCTCAAATAGCCTCGAAGTATGCTAAGTATCTCCGTATCCTGCAGGAAATCTTAGTTGGCCTTCGTCCAGATGGTTCCGCGGTCGACAATGGCTTCCCTGGCGAGGCAGTTCATGAATCCTCCAGAAGATGTATAAATTCATCTGAAAATGGCACTGGACTGTTGACTCAGAGTCCCAGCCATGTTATTAAAGAGTGATATGATGTGGATAGCATTTAGGCTCTCGGAGACCAGGATGTGCAGAGCCAGGGAGTAGCTCGCTGCACCTCCAGTGTGTGGGCTGAGATTCTTTCCTCAAATAAGATAGCAGAGTGCCTTCTGACCAATGGGAGGGGGGGCAGTTTGTAAATAAAGCCTCATGTGTTTACAGGAGGCATAATTCATAAAAGAGATTCATTTATTTGTTATTTTGCAAAGCGTTTCGAAGAAGGATCCTTGATGCAGAGGGATTATTAATTATTATTATTGATTATGTATTGATGATGATGATTATATAATAATAACGATTCTGGCTCCGCAGGTTTCAGTGAGTAAAGGCCTCTGTGTGTTTGTGTGCTTTCCCCAGGAACCACGGTGATGACAATGACAGCATACGACGCGGACGACCCCAGCACAGAAAACGCGGTGCTGCGTTACTTCATCACCAAGCAGTCCCCCGACAAACCCTCCCCCAACATGTTCTACATCGACCCCGAGAGGGGTGACATCGTCACGGTGATCTCACCCACGCTGCTGGACAGAGAGGTAGGCGTCACACTCCCTCGATACTGGTGCTGAGATGGGAGCCAACATTCGGACCTTAGAGTCCCGGACTGTGAGGTGCAATAAGTAGCACTGTTTTTTTTGTGGAGCGTGGAAATATATGCTGGTGCTGGTGCTCCTGGTGTTATCGTCATTAAAGGCGCCAGAGGCAAGGCAGGCCATGTCCCTGTGCCCGCATGCTAAATGAGGAATATGGCGAAGAGTGTGATTGCACTTTGGCGGGATGGCGGATGCAGAAACATTGATTTGTGATGCTTGCGGGAGGGTTAATATTAGCCATTGTCAGAGGTTTAGAGGGTGGTTCACTGACGTGATGCAAACACCGCCAAGCATCAGCAGGGCAGAAAACCATCTGTCGGGCTTCTGTCATCTGGTCTTCTGTCATCTGGTCTTCTGTCATCTGGTCTTCTGTCATCTGGTCTTGTCATCTGGTCTTCTGTCATCGTTCTCGGGTGATTGAATTGTCAATAGCAAATTGACAGCAGGATTAGTCATGTTGTCAGGCCAGATAGTCATATTAATGTTTCTGACATGATTCTGTCATTGGACTCCTTATTCTCCTGGGATATGTCCTGGGTACATTGTGTATTGCAGTTTCAAAAATGTCCAAATATCCAATGACAGTTTTTTTTATTATTATTTTTTTGTTTGTTTTGGTTGAGGACTGGTGTTGTGTTTGTGCATATTATTTGTTGATGGGAAGGGTATGAATTCAGAGAGATTTCTGTGTTACTAGGCGACCAGTGTTTATTTTACGATTTTACAATTTTATTTTACTACTGATATTCCAGGTATGTTGGCTCACATCCATGCTGAATGAAGGCATGTTGCTAGGTAACTGGGCCTCGTATTAGCCGAAAGTGGTCAATGAAGACGATGCCGTCTATCTCTCGTTAATCAGGCGAAAGGCAGGCACAGATCAGGGAAAACTAGGACCCAAAAAAACATTAGCAACAAGATAACTTATAGGTCCTGTACAAGGGGATTAAAAGCCGCCCCCACAAACACCCAACTTCTTTAATTTATCAGACACACCCTGTGTTAAGCCTCAGCTGAATTTAGGCTCCTGTTCCCCAGGCCAGGCTGGGTGTAAAGCCCCTGCCTGCAAGCTAAGATTAGTGGCTGTCTAGTTAGAAACAGAGAGTGGTGAGGATAGGTTCTGCACCATGGTGCAGACACACATTTCTCCACTTTATGTGGGATGGTAATTCTGAGAAAATTGGAAAATCAATATAGTCACATTGAAATCAAGTTGATTTTCCCTCTAGGTTTTCTTCTCTCGCCTCCTCGGCATTAAGCTCTGTTTAGATATGCACATTTATTTCCGAAAGATTACCTCTTCCCCGGCTCTCCATCCGCACGGCGCCAATCCCGTCCATGGCAGAAGCACAGCTCGATTCCCGACAGCTAATACCGTAATGATGAAAGTGATTTTCGTACAGATGTGGCGCGTCATCCTGCTAATGTGTTTGGCGCGGTGACGTCAACGGGAGTTTCCCCCAGGATTCGGATGCACCAATTGTAAGGCGTCCTGCTGGGAGCCATTTCCATCCACAGAGCAAGAGAGCATGTTTTCTCCAGGCTGTTGACTTTGGGCTGAAGGGGAGGGGCAGCCCTTTGGATTTATGGGAAGGTTCATACTGTAACCTAGGCCTTGGTTTCTCTTCTACAGTATCAGATGTACAGTAGGTTGTCTGCCATTTTGTGCCTGGTTTTGCGTTGCTTGAGCCCAAAGCAACAAAAGCGTCTCTCTTGTTTACCTACACACACAGTCCCACACACAATTTTGAGCACTTATAGACAGTACTAGAGACTGTTGGAATCTCAGTTCAGTCATATGGCTTCAGCCTTTAGCAGTATTTTTATGCTGTAGATCATTTATCTGTGTGTGTATCTTTTAGTGTGCCTGTGTGTTCATGGTTATGTCCTTAGTTGCATTGATTGTGATGTCATATTTATGGCAACTGTGTGAAGGAGGATGGTGGATATAATGTTGGTTGGCCATGCTTTACCTCCTGATGCCTTATCCAATCTCTGTCACATAATGTCAACCATCTGTCTTTCCCTTGACTCCCTTGAATCTCTCCCCCCCGATACACACACACACATATATATACACCACCTCCTACTCTTCTGAACATCACATGCCTGTAACAGGTGCTCTCAGAGCCTCAGATGGTGCTCACGATCTGTTGTGTGTGTACGTGTGTGTGCATGCAGGTGCGAGTGTGTGTCTGTATGAGAAGCCTAAGTGTGTGTGTGTGTGTGTGAAGCCTGTGTATATATGTGTGTATGTGTGTGAGGCCTGTGTATATATGTGTGTGTGTGTGTGTGTGAGGCCTGTGTATATATGTGTGTGTGTGTGTGTGAGGCCTGTGTATATATGTGTGTGTGTCAGGCCTGTGTATATGTGTGTGTGCACATGCGTGTGTGTGAGAAGCTCATGTACATTCCTGCATCTGTACGCATGAGTCGCCGCGAAGGGGCCATGTGGTGGTGTTCTTACCAGCGACACGCTGTGCAAGGACTCTGCTGATTAGTCCCTCTGCAGTCTGAGCTCTCGTTCTGAGCTTGTTAGCAGCTGCTTAGCGGGGGGGGGCATCTGGGAGGGGAGGGTTAGCCATGACACTGCTCAGTTCAGCATCTCATGTCTAATTAAGCAAACATCCTTTATTCCAGCTTTGCTTAGCCCTCGGGCCCCAAAACACACTGCGGGCCAGACACAGGAGCCTGGCTGCTAACTGCTAACTGTTCCCCTCGCACAGCACGACGCTCAGCGACTCCACCACTGCCGCTTTTCTTGGGAGGTTCTGTTCGAAGACTTGGCGGGATGGTGAAACGCGCACGTGTTTGTCCTGTGGGAAACTGAGGTCGACAGATCCAGACTAATGAGCCGGGCACTGAAGGTCCCAAGACGCACGGGCGTCATGTAGCATGCTCTCTGCCCACCCCTTCGGTGCGTGCCGACTGGAGGCTGCGGCTAAAGCAGGGTGGCCAGTGACAAAAACGCCGCAGCTGCTTCATTGCGTTGCAAGAATCACAAACAACAAAAAGAAACTGCGAAGAAAGTCCAGTCGCAGGGCCTCTGCTCGCATTAGGGTGAGCTCGGCAATGTACCGGCCCTGTAAGATGACGCCCTGGTGACTGTACAGAAATGAAAAAACACTTCAGCCAAATGATGAGCACAGAGCTGCTAATCCTCCTCTGGTTCTCACCTCCAGCAGTGTCTGAATAGCTCTGCGTGATCCCCTCCATCGCCGTTAATGGAGGTGTTCCTCTCACGATCATCTCACAGCCCCCGCCTACGGCCAGGGGTTAGCAAAGATCAAGCGGAGCGCTGAGTAGCTTGCCCCTAGGGCCCACTGTCCTCAATCTTGGGTCAAGCAGACCTGCGATGTTTGTGTTTTTCTGGCTAAATGCTTAATCAGTCCACTTGGACTATTTTCTTCCTCCCAGCTGCAGGCTTCCACTTGGCCTTTGCGGACAGTGATATACATACATATGAAATGGACGTGTTTTTTTTTTTTGCAACAGCACTGATCAAGGCAAAAATTTCCCCTGGTTTATTTTTGTTGGAGTGTGACTAACGACCTAGTAATACCAGAGGAATTAGTTCTCAGATAATTGATTGTCTTATTGTAGAACAATTAATTTACCAAACAACAAATCAGTCACAATGATGAATATTAATTTATCTAATTTAAGGAAAATCACGCTCTTTGGGGTTGGGAGTTTCTTAGTAGGGGGTGTTTTTTATTTTTTATTTTTAAAGACATCACAGCTGGCTCTGTTAGGACACGTGCAGACTGAACTCTCAGCTGCGTCGTACCGTAAGAGCCTCTCCAAATGCTGCGTCGTACCGTAAGAGCTTCTCCAAATGCTTCATTAGCAGTTAGCTGCAGATGTTTCTGTTAGAATACTGTAGGTTCTCTTCTTTGTTTAGACTTTACTTCTGAGTTCGCAGAATCTCTTTGTTTCGCTGTCTCACTAATGGCACAGCGCCCCCTGGGACTGGAGCTGGAATGTTTTTGCACACAGCCAGCGCATTGGCGCGCCGTCCTCTCGGCGCGAGGCGGACTCGGCGGGGCGACACAGACGGACATCCCGCTCGCCCATCTGCTCCCCCGCTTGTGCCCACTCCGAACGAATCCCGCTCCTCCTAATTGGACTTTGCCGGAATAGTGCGGTGGCAGAACGCCCTGGCTTCCGCCGCGGCAAGGGGCCGCACCATTGTTTAGATCTCCGACGGCCAGCGGTGGAGTGCAGGCAGCACATTTTACACAGCATGACAGAAGACATGGGCTGCGTGTTTAGCATCACAGGAAGTTTATCCCAGCCAGAGTCCATGTGCTCTGAGATTTTTGGCCGACACTGATAACCTATGCATTTTTTTCAGATGTTACTGAAACTGATAACAATTTAACTTTTGAGATACATAAATCCGTAATATAACCTGTGACGTTACTTCATAAGATCCTCTGAACACATCGTGTACTGAAGGCAATGGAATATCAGCAAAAGCAGCGTTGACTAGGGTAACTTTAATGAAGTTCTAAGTTGTGAACAAACCAATGAAATCCCTCGTTCGTCCACTATGGAAAATGGCTGATCGTCCAATGCAATCTCTATTATTTTTCTAGTTATATCTTCAGCTCTGGTGCTGCCAACATTGAATATGAACTAAAGTCTAAGAATCAGGTAGCAATATTGTCCTGAACTGATACATCAGAGCATTGCAATAATTTTAATGATCATCAATTGATACCAATATGTCAACCGATATATTGTGCATTTCTGAACAAGAGAGGTTTTGCTTTCATTGTGATAATTCCTGTTGCCATGAGGTGATCCCTTACTATTGACCAGTTCCTTGTTCGTTGCGAATTTGCTTGCCTAGCCAAATATCGCGATGTCGCTCATGCCAGAACATTTTCTGGGTTCATCTTTTGAGGTTGGGGATGTTTCACTGGTACCCAGTTATAGGAAACCTTAAAAGGCAGATTGGTTCTTAGTGCAGCCAGAATCTGAAGGAACGGTATATTCAAGGGCATCCATCTTACACTCCCCACCTTAAAAAAATCTTAGAATCACCCCTGTTGGGAAAAAAGTCCGTGCGTAACTCTATAGCTCACCCGCCTCAGCCCGTACACTTTCCACACTGGAGCGTGACAGGTAGCATGTGGCGTCAGGGTGATGGGAGAGCTGTCCGACTGCACTGTTGCTAGCCCACTCTAATTGTAATGCTATTGCCTAAACAGCTATCTAATTCTCTTCGTGTAATCTCAGGCCTGTTCGGGGATCGATCGTCGAGGAACCCCCAACACCCCCGCCTCCCCGCCCCCCGTACCATCTTAAAAATCAATGCCATCACGAAGGGCTCGTTCAGCACCCGCTCTTAGCTTTAGTCCCCCCCGCGCTAACGGGTGCTACTGTAGTAGCCAGCGCGGGACCCTTTTGTTTGTCCGCCCGTGAATCGATGTGCTTATTAAAAGGGGGTGTCATTCGGGGGGGGGGCTTTTCCCTCTTTGGCTGATAATGAAATGAGTGAGGGGGGGGGCAGGTATCGCAGAAACAAAAGGCGAAACCGGTTCACAGGGTCACGGGAAATGTGGAGATAGAAACTTTGATTCTCTGCTTCCATCCTTTCCAGTTAATTCCAACCCTCTCCTTCACAGAATATTTGATTATGGTAAAAAATACAGATTAAAGAAAACATACTTAAATGTGGCATAATAAGTGACATGCAATTAAACAAAACATTGGACACTGAAGATTAACAAGACACAAATATATTGGAAAACTACTTTAGAACTAAATTGAATGAAATCAGTATAAATGTGATGTGCAGATACATTTAAAATGTATCTCTTATTGGTAAAAGGATCTGGTAGTGATACAGATGTATCTCCCAACAATAACAGGCGCTCAAGGTGACATTTTGCCTGGGGGGTCCAGAATTTCTAACCGCACCCTTACCTCGGACCTTCCGGTTTAAGGATTCCCATTGGCTATTGTGTTCTCTCCCACCATTCTGTCCGACGGATGTCCCCACACCACCATCTGCTGTCCAGAGGAATCACCAAGGGGGCAGTATCACAGGCGATGCACCCTGCTTCCACTGGGGATCCTTCTGCTAAATGCCCTTCCCTCCTCACCCAGTACAGCCCGAGCAGACATCCAATTACTGGCAGGTCACTGCATTGCTGCTGCATTTGTAGTGGCAATCCGTGGGGCTGGAAGCGGCCCCTGAATTAGGCCCTCGCTGCTGGAGCCTCGGCTCACAGGCGCGCCCCTGGCTCTCACAGGCGCGCCCCGGCTCACTGGCACGTCCCTGGCTCTCACAGGCGCGCCCCGGCTCACTGGCACGTCCCTGGCTCTCACAGGCGCGCCTCGGCTCACTGGCACGCCCCTGGCTCTCACTGGCGTGCCCTGGCTCACTGGCACGCCCCTGGCTCTCACTGGCGCGCCTCGGCTCACTGGCATGCCCCTGGCTCTCACTGGTGTGCCCCGGCTTACTGGCACGCCCTGCCTTGTTCTCCCGCATGCTTCCCAGGCAGGCCCTTAATCTGATCCTCCACCATAATTGAATGTCAGTCATCACATAATGGTTCTCTTCAGCTTTCAATTAGCATGTCTGTCCCCGGCACTGCGACACTGACTCCTCTTGGGTG
>JAODKE010000020.1:25368354-25378874 GCA_026779605.1 Mormyrus hasselquistii | reverse complement strand
GATGAGAAACATCATTGATGGGGTCAACGGACAATACAGGAAGAAGCAGTAGGTCTATTAAAAGATTTAGGAAACCATTTGCAGATGTGATTAATTATCCAGTTCTTTGGAAGATGTGGGCTGGATTCTGGATCCGGAGTCTGATAGGTTGAAGGACATGGCCCCTTCATGCCCAGACAGCTTGCTGCCTTTCCTTTTATTTCCCATGTTCAGTGCGATGCACAAAATTGACACAGAAGAGCAGACTAAGTATTTTTCTCCATTAAAATAGGCTGAATGGCTGATTATAAGATTTAAGACACCTGTGAAACTAATTAAAGTAAATAGCCTTCTTGAGATATGACTGCAATCCAATTATTTCTTTTAACTTCTAAGGGGTTATACATTTTTTTTTAATTTACAATAGTATGTTAAGTCATAAATCAAAAGCAAAGTGTCTGATCTATGAAATATGGAATGATTGAAAAAATGGTGGATTACTTTGTTTCAATTTCAACCATTTTCATGGAAGATTGTGATTCTTTTTTAAAAACTGGAATGGCACCCATTCCCAAGTTATATATATCCACACTGTACTTACATATTTCTAATTGAAATGTACTGCATCTGAATACTGTACTTAAAGTTTGGGGTAAAATAAGTTGTATGATAAGAAGTTGAATGGCACATGGGTACAAAACCTCATAGTCAGATAGGTAGAAGGCTTTTGATGAAACACAAGCTTGCAGGATAGATGGCATGTCAGAAGAAGCAGGCTGGCTCACCCTGATTCTGTGCTCCGTCAGAGCCTTAGACGTAACTCGACTGTGTCTGCACCACGACACAAACAAACAAAGACTGTCTCTTTAAGGAAAAAAAAAAATTCTTTTCTTCCCTACTTTGCATGATGGCTGAGCTGCCGAGATCTGGGCATCAGGCAAGATGGGAAGGAGATACAGAGCACACTTACCTGTCACGGTGACGTGTTCCGCGGTTGCCTCGGTGACAGCGCTGCGGAAATGCGACCGGGCAGAGCTCCATGGAGCCTCTGCCGCCGCTCCTGCTTCCTGATTCCAGGGTTGAGGCCATTTCACTATTGTCCACTGTTTACACATGCCGCTTTTTTCACTTATTCGTGTAAACTCTCCTTGTCGCATTCACAGCCCAGAGGAGTAGTTAGGGACTCGTCCGTGTTATATTATATATTAACTAATTAACTTGCTTGGATGCTTGATTTATACACCTGTGGCTATGGAAGTGACTGGAACACCTGAATTCAATGATTTGGAGGGGTGTCCCAATACTTTTGGCAATATAGTGTATATACAACTCACACACACACACACACATAATGTGCACAAGGACTTTTAATAAAACAGATGCATAATATAAGCAGAATTAGCCGTTTTTGAGGTAGTATTCAGCAGGGTCTCATTGCAAATTCCCTAGTCACTCTTAAACGTTACTGCTGATGTAAAATGTATCTGTGTTACTGGCAAAGTGGGGTGAGTTAATTGTGTTTATACTCAGCTGATGCTTAAGTGAAACAATTTACACTTGTTTAAGCAACTGATTGTGGTGGCATAACATGCGTCCTCACAGTGCTCAAAGGTGCAACTTCGAAATGTTTATTGCTTTCGACGCGGCCGGCCGGCGATTGGTTAATCGACGGGACTTGTCCCTTATCGAGTGACAGACAGGGACAGGCGGTGCTTACTTCACAGTGCGGCGCTGCGGCGTCCTGCCTGGGCCTGGGCACCCTATACACCTCACTTCCCTCCCGCCACACAGAACTGTGTTAATAAAATTCCAGCAGCAAAACACCAGGCTTTTGGGGGCAACTGTGGAGCCTCAGATCCAATCTTTTCTGGCAGTTATCTGAGGTGGAAGTCCCTTGACTTTGCCCGGATGGGAGAACCTGACATAATTGCACGGCTGAATTTGACAGTATCCCCTATGGAGCACATCATGACGTTATGTAGTTTAAAGAGGAAAACTGTTCTAAATCTCCACTGTTGAGGATCTTCTTCAAATATTTAGGTATGAATTCATTGAGTTTCCCTGGTTTGAGTTGATTTTGCTGCTTAGTTTAATCACTTGATTAATCGTCTTGGATCTCTGTACTGCTCTACTGAAAATGCACAGCTAATTTGACAGCTGGGGCATTTGCTGAATGTGAATGGTTGGGCTGTGTGGTGGCAGTAAGGTGCTTTTTTTTAGAGTTAACCAGCTATCTGGAAGCAGATAGCATTTGTTGTGGTGTTTATTGAATGACACTCTAACCTTCAAACAAAGATTAAATCTATTTGAAGCCTTTTGCAATTTTTTTTAATACGTTAAATTGACATATTTTAAAACAGTAAAGTAGTACTGTACTGTAAAACATGAAAAGGGCCACGATCTGTTTTTTTTTTTTTTCCTGATGAAATTGCACTAATTATTTTGCCTTATGAAATGTTAAACTTGGAGTCCATGTCTGAGAATAACTGGTGAACATGAAATAATAATAACAATAAGAAGAAGACGTTTTATTTACACAGCGCCAATGATACAGAAAACGATGCACACGCAACAACAACAGAACAACAGTAATGTTACGTAGTAGCAGTTACATTATAGCATTTGTGAAATAAATGTTTTCAACTGAAACTTGAAAATGGTAAGAGGCTGTATCTCTCGCAGACTGTGAGGAAGTGTGTTCCACAGTGTAGGTGCTGTCACACAGAACGCCCTGCCGCCCACAGAGGATAATCTGAATTTAGGAACAGTAAGAAGGTTGGAGCCCGATGATCTTAGTGTGCGAGCAGGGGTGTATGGAAGAAGAAGGTAAGAAGGTCAGACAGATAGTGAGGGGAAAGTCCATGGAGAGCTTTGTAGGTGATTAGTAAAATTTTATATTTGATTCTGGTGACAGGTAACCAATCATGAAGAATCGGGATGATGTGGGCAGATTTTCTTGCATGTGTTAGCAAACGGGCAACAGAGTTCAGAACATATTGTAGTTTGTTGAAAAGTTTTGATGGGAGGCCAGAAAGCAATGCATTACAATAGTCAAGGCGGGTAGTGATGAAGGCATGGATTAGTGTTTTAGTGTCCGCAACACTGAGGGATGGACGGAGGCGAGAGATATTGTGGAGCTGGAAAAATGCAGTCTGTACCAGAGAGCTAACGTGACTGAAAGGTGAGAAGCTGATCAAAAATTATGCCCGAGTTATGAACTGTACTTGATGGTTCTACTAAGACTCCATTAACATTAATTTTTATCTTAGACAGAGTGGATAGAAGTGATTTAGTGCCCACCAGTAGAACTTCCGTTTTATCAGCATTAAGCTGTAAAAAATTTTGAGTCATCCTGTGTGTGATTGCGCAGAGACAGTTAGTGAAGGTGGCTGCAAGGATGTTCTAGTGTCAGCATGTATATATATAATCGAGTGTCATCAGCATAGCAATGGAAGCTGAGACCATAGTGACGTATAATTTGACGTAAGGGAAGCATATAGATGGTGAAAAGTGTTGGGCCTAGAACTGATCCCTGGGGGACACCCTGTGTGAGAGGAGCAGTATCAGGTTTGTGTGACTTGATGGAAACAAAATACTGTCGGTCACTGAGGTGCGATGTAAACCAGGTAAGAGCAGCACCAGTAACACCAATATCAGTGAGGCAGGAGAGAAGGATTTTATGGTTAACAATGTCAAATGCAGAGCTTAGGTCAAGGAGGAGAACAATACTGGACTTTCCAGAGTCTGCAGCCATGAGGAGATCATTTGTCACCTTAAGTGAAGCGATTTCTGTACTGTGTAGGTTTCTGAAACTGGATTGAAATGGGTCATACAAATTATAAGAGTTTAAGTAATCAATAACTTGAACAGCGACAACCTTTTCTAATGCCTTAGCCAGGAAGGGTAGATTAGTGATTGGCCTGTAAAACTTTAGCCGAGATGAGTCTAAACCAGGCTTTTTAAGAACAGGTATAGTAGTGGCAATTTTCAATTCCGGTGGGACAATACAAGAAATGAACAATAGTGCCAAAAAACTGTAAGGATATGGTCGAGAATACGAAAAATCCCCTCCTGTTGCTTTTGTTTACTCATTGCCACAACTGC
This sequence comes from Mormyrus hasselquistii, assembly GCA_026779605.1. NCBI lineage: Eukaryota > Metazoa > Chordata > Actinopteri > Osteoglossiformes > Mormyridae > Mormyrus > Mormyrus hasselquistii. The sequence continues at coordinate 25,374,791 of JAODKE010000020.1, read as the reverse complement.
AGCTCTGGTCACTCGTGTCGCTATGAGAGAAGTTGCCAGGTGATATACCCACCAATCTTGTCTTCTGCCTTCTCTGGATGTGGGTGGGACAAAGCAACGTTGCCCATAGCTACGATATGGAGGGTAAACAGGAATCAGTGATGAAATGGGGCTAGGCGTGATCCTGGCTAGTTTCTCACTCCCATATTGGGAACTTTTGTTTATTAGCCATTAGATGCATATATACTTTCCTGACTCAAGCATTCAGATTGAATTCTTCTAGTAAGCCAGATTTTAAAAAAAGGAAGAATTGAATCAGTCAACAAACACTGCAGTACTAGTTTGCAGAAATGTTTATGTGGGGGGAGGGGGGTTACTGTGTGCTTGACATTGTTGTTAAGTGATGCAACAAACATGGGGGATCCGTGCTCACTCAAGATCCCGGGTCACCAAACATGGGGGATCCGTGCTCACTCAAGGTCCGGGGTCACCAAACACGGGGGATCTGTGCTCACTCAAGGTCCGGGGTCACCAAACACGGGGGATCTGTGCTCACTCAATGTCCGGGGTCACCAAACACGGGGGATCCGTGCTCACTCAAGATCCCGGGTCACCAAACACGGGGGATCCGTGCTCACTCAAGATCCCGGGTCACCAAACACGGTGGATCCGTGCTCGCTCAAGGTCCGGGGTCATCAAACACGGGGGATCTGTGCTCGTTCAAGGTCCCGAGTCACCAAACGGAGGGGATCCGTGCTCACTCAAGATCCCGGGTCACCAAACACGGGGGATCCGTGCTCACTCAAGGTCCCGGGTCACCAAACGCGGGTGGTCCATGCTCAGGCATGATCTCAGGTCACTAAACATGCAAGCCATCTGCACGTCTGGCCATGATGTATCACTAAAGTATTTAGATCCCTGCATTAATTCATCTCATGTTCGCTATTTCAATATTCTCACTGCATTCTATTAGAGGTAATTACTTGCATCGAACGGATATTTTTTTAACTTGGGAAGTGACGAATCATGGACAAACGTGTGAGTGTTGTGGTCGCGGTCGGGGAAACCTGCCTGAAGTTTAAGGCATGAAAACAGGTCAATCATATTTCAGAGCGGGAGAAGATGGCTTTATCATCAGGTATTATCACAGGCTGTTTTTCTCTCCCTTGTAAAGAGCGGTCCCGGTGGAACCACATAACCTTTTCAGTCGAGCGTGGGGAGATAGCAGAGAATGCCTCATGCAAAAGAGAGCAAAGCAATAATAAAAATAATAATAATAACAATAATAATAATAATAATAATGTTGATGATAAAGGGGGTCTCAGATCCTAAGAGGCATTAGCTGATGCATTGAGGTGGTTATATAATATGTATTATGATTTTATATTTGAAGATCTCATTCGGTGGTTAATTTCACTTGGAATTAGACTACATATGTTCACGCACAATGATGAATGTTGGTTTAATAACTTTTGGGGTTCCAGGAAGTCTCTAAAATTATAAATATTTTTGTGAATAATGGTGTGTTCACTGGAATACTATGCAAAATTGGCCACCGGGACCTTTTTAAAATTCAAAATTCACTACCCAGAGGCAGCCCCCCCCCCCCCCCCACTGGGAGCCGTTATTACCATACCAAGGACTGATTGAAAGGGCACGAGAGATCGAGGGGGAGGGCAGCAGGAAACAAGGGGATGGAGGGTGGGAGGAATAGTAAGCAGGACTGGATTGGCAAACTCTGGAAGCCAAAGGGTACATTAGGTCACCGTGAGCCTGGGCACGCAGAGTGTCTCCCTCATAAGCCTGGCAGAGGCATGGGGAGCTGCCTTAGAGCCCAGACTCAAGTTCAAGGGAGATCATTCGATACGATACAGCGCCTCCTATATGTATGAAGGAGAAACAACAGGTTTTGTTTTCTCTGATTTTTGAAATGTGCTCTCAGTAAACAACCATTCTTGCTGTAATGGCAAACTGGGTCAGCAGAGTCTTCTGAATGTTCTGAAGGCCTAATCCTGCCCATTGTAGTCTGGCACGCCCCCAGGATTCTCGCCACCCTAGCTTTGGCATCCCCATCGGCTGGCGCCATCTTTCTGGATTAGGAGGCACGTTTCCGGGGACTCGAAGTTGGCTGGAAGCCCCCCTCCCCCCGATGACGTGGTATGGGAAGGCTAAACCGGGAACAGCAGTGGGATGGTAATGGTGGGGAACTAATTCACTGGCCCTCATAGTGCGGCCCATGCTGGGCCTCAGGACAGGCTCCTGGAGGCAGAGGCCATTCAATGGACTCTGGAGGCCCTAGACAAACATACTCACCCTCTCCCAACATCAGACAATTTATTTGCATTATTTTAGCGTGAAGTATAAATTAATAATATAACCAAAAGTCCTTTAGTTTAATTTTTTTGAAAAACAGAATACACAAATAAAGCAGATTCGTCATTGCAATGAACAGTGTAATCAGCCGCCCTCTGGGACCTCCTCCCAGTTCGATACTCCAGCCAATGGCATCCCATCATTACCCCTCCGTTGGTGGGGGGGGGGGCAACACCAGTGCGCTCACCTGCCGAGCTCCTCCCACAGCCCCGGCTCACTCTGGCTTCTGCCCTGCACCGGCTTCCCCGTGCCAACTGCCTGCACCTCATTCTCAGCTGAAGGAGGAAGAAGACAGACATTCGGGGAGCGTGATTATCACGCGGCGCCAGCTTCACGAGGAGGACAGCAAGAGACCCAGAACCGCGACCCAGGCAGTCATCATTAGGATGTGTGTTAAAGCTGACACGGTCGCTCATCTGTGTGTAAGAGAGCTCTGCAATTTGGTTTTCCAACGGAAGAAAGAACAGACTCATGGACCAGCAACTCATGGGGGAGATTTTAGGGATTCTTTGCAAGCCTTGGATTACAAATCCTCGTCAGAGACTGCAGGCCTCAATACTGGCTGTAAACCTAGATGGATCACCATACCAAGACAGCTGACATTTATATAAAAACCTGCCTTCCCCTGTAACCCCCTCCCCCCTTTGTCACATGACCCACCACAGTGACAAAAAGGGACGTAAACAGCCAAACGGGGGAATACTTTATGAGCTTTGACCCCTCATTCATATTTACATAGGAGACATCACATCCATTATCATCGCGAAAGGGATCACGGCAACGTTATTACATTTTAAATATTCACACTGTGCAGAAATTGCTCTTTATAATGTCAGCTGTTCAAAGGGCAAGCTGTTACCAGGGAGAGGCAGACAGCGCCGAGGAAGGTTGTGTGAAAACCACGGTCAAAACCTGCACGGGTTGGGTGCAGACACAATACTTTGATTGGTGATCACGTGACCATGTGATCATGTGACCACAGTTAATTCAGGTCCCCTGTCAATCATTTCCTTTGTTGCTTTAACCTAGTGCTGTGTTTGGTGTGCCCCCGTTAACCTGGAACACGGAGGTGTTTATGTGTGTTCCTTCCCACCCTATTCCAGTATATCCCTAAAATGAAGGAGAAAAACCAATCTGGGGCGCTGTTCACTATCCCATGTGGTCATTCTTAAACATGGAGCATTATCTTTTCAGTTATTAGCCACGTTAGCTAATGCGAGTATTCATGGAAGTCGTGCAGCACTTTATGCTCATTATCATTCTTAACGAGTGTGATGATTGTGTGAAGTGATTCTTCACCCATGACCATGCTATGACTTAGCATTCTTCGCTCGGCTCATTTTTTATTAACGTGCCTGTAATCTGAGACTGGAGCTTGATTTCTGTGCTTCCTCGAATCATCACACCATAGCACTGCTCTATTAAGATGTCCCAAGTTTGTGTGAAGTTTATTTTGATTTTTTTTTCGACCCTAGGAGTACTGAAGTAAGAAAGAGAAATATTTGCCTCACTGTGAATATGATGGTCTACCATGTGGTTTGGGGAGATAAAATGGGATTTTACCCTATTACACATTCATAGAGGATTAGAGCATGACTATTCCTCAAGGGTTGGCAATGGCGTTGTCTCCCTCTCTATTCCTCTCTTTCTCAAAATAAGGACACACCACATGTGTTACTAAAAAAAAAAAAAATCATAATAAAACTTTTGCTAGCACTTGAACACTGGGTTAGCTATTACCTAACATCCCTGCGTTGGTTAGAGTGATACCTCAGCAGTCTTTAGTCCCGGTGGTGTGTGATTGGCTGCTTGGAAGTTGGATACTCAGAGTGAGTGAATAATGAACAGTAATGAGAATGAATCTGCGCTATACGGTACATGTTTTGAGGGTAGTACAGTGGCCTGGCGGGTGTCACTGTCAGCCAGACTCGAACGCTGAGGTCTGCGTGTTCCCTCCGCCTGCTGCAGCACCCTCCCTTTCTCTGCACTGCTGGTCCCCGGTGTTCTGCTGCCCTGCGTTTCCTGGCACCGGCTCCATGTTTTCTGTGACCCTGTACTGATACTTACCAATTACACCATTTACCAAACATTCATTAAACATTTTTTGTGGACTATTATGGCTCAGCAGACTCAAGGCATGTGGATAAAAATATTAGAAGACGTTTATCTTGTCCTCTAATTACTGGTGTGTGTCGTGTGTGTTTGTTCCTGGACTGGAAAGCCATAACAGCTAAATATGTTTGTTCTTCGGTCTGGGCTTCAGGCTAAATAATGTCCATGTTATCAGCAGCATCCTCATTAATGACCCCCAGAGCTGATTCCTTTGCCCACAGCCCCCCCCTGGAATCCAGCCCTCTGTTCAGTGGGCAAAAGAGCAGCACCGCTCCAGGTAGCTGGCCTTGATTAATTGGGCTGATAAGCACAGCGCCCCCCGCAGGCTGCCGGGTGAGTGTGTCCGCCTGACCAGCAGGGCAGTGGGGGTGCCGCCGTTTGGCTCTCGTCCGTTGGCCTGGGCCGGCGGGCCCCCCCCGATCTGGCACGCGCCGCCTGAGGCCAGCGCTGATTACCTCAGAACTCCGACTGAGGGGGGGAAGGAGCTCACAGCAGAGGGGGGAGTGGGGAGCGATAGAACTGGAAGGTGGGTTAGGAGGAGTGAAAGGCAGGGGAAGAAAGGGAAAGGCAGAGCTATACAAGAAAGTATGGACAGAGGTATCTAAATGCCAGGCATGGGAGGAGCAGGTGCGGAGAATCCTGTACTGGAAGAGAAGCAGCGGCGTGATCGTTCCTGCCAAGAACAAAGAAACACGCCTTTGCCGGCACCGCAGAGGAATCTAGATGGATCACAGTGATGTGCTCACAGGCTCGTCACATGATGCCTGTCACATGATTGACGGCTCTTTGCTTTGCTGCCATACTACAGCTATTTGTCTCGGCTGTGCTGCGGTCCAGAGAAACACTCATCACTCATCCATCCATCCCTCCAACCACCGTTCTAGTACAGCGTCATGGAGAGCCTGGAATTTGTCCCAGAATGCACAGGGTACGAGGCAGGGGACATCCTGGATGGGATGACCGTCCATTGCAGTGCACACACTTACCCAGCAGGGGCAATCTAGAGACACCAGTTTGCCTAACCATGCCATGTATGTGTGTCAGTTTGCGTATCCATCAAAGGTGTCTGGTTCTGGGGGATATGAAAGCCTTGCCCCCAGTTCTATTCTGCAAAGCTGAATAACGAAAAAGTAAGGAAAAAAGTGTAGATATGCACGTCTGTTCCACATCATCAGCGCCCCCCCAAGGCAGCTTAAGCTTTCCTCGTCAGAGCTCCGCCTCACCTGACTTTGAACTGAGATTTGCTGATATCTCAGCAGCATCCAGCCAAAGTGTGTTTCTGCAAGGCTAAAGCCCATTTTTGGGACACCCGCCTCCAGCCCTCACCAGCCTGCCATGAAATTAAAATCGAAATCAATCATTACTCTACACATTGCTTACTTGAAGGCCCTCCGTGTTAAATTTGTTTGTTTCAATTGCTTAATACCTTGTGTAAATCAACAATATTTTTTAATTTTACAAAATGAATCCTTTCTTTAAAAATAACAAACCAAAGTGCTTGTGTAGTAATGTATTAATATTTCCACTCCAACAATCCAGTTCTGCTCCCAGCACCTTTTACAACTTAGGCTGGGGAAGCCATAAATCTGTCTGACATCAGTGCGACCCTGGTGGGCTTTCCCACCCCATCCACCCTGTCAGGTGTCTGGGTCAGCACCTGTCTGCCCCTATCGTTCGTGTCTCGTCCCCTTTGATTTTTGATTTTGGTTATTCTGATTTGCTGTTTGATATGTTTACTTCCCTACCCTGTTCTCTGTGTAACTAGTTTGCCTTCGTAGATATTTTTTTGTTGCTTTAGTTATTTATCGTTCCCCTGTTTAGTTTTGCCCCTTCATGGTCTGTTTGGTTTGTAGCGTTTCAAGTGTTTTCAGTATCCGTAATAGCGTTCCAAGTGTCTTCAGTATCCGTAATAGCGTTCCAAGTGTCTTCAGTATCCGTAATAGCGTTCCAAGTGTCTTCAGTATCCGTAATAG
>JAODKE010000020.1:25341909-25368136 GCA_026779605.1 Mormyrus hasselquistii | reverse complement strand
GTTCCAAGTGTCTTCAGTATCCGTAATAGCGTTCCAAGTGTCTTCAGTATCCGTAATAGCGTTCCAAGTATCTTCAGTATTTGTAATAGCGTTCCAAGTATCTTCAGTATCCGTAATAGTGTTCCAAGTGTCTTCAGTATCCGTAATAGCGTTCCAAGTGTCTTCAGTATCCGTAATAGCGTTCCAAGTATCTTCAGTGTCCGTAATAGCGTTCCAAGTATCTTCAGTGTCCGTAATAGCGTTCCAAGTATCTTCAGTATCTGCAATAGTGTTCCAAGTGTCTTCAGTATCTGCAATAGCGTTCCAAGTGTCTTCAGTATCTGTAATTGCGTTCCAAGTGTCTTCAGTATCTGTAATAAACCACTGTTGTCTTGTGGAGCCACAAATGGACCATCACCTTCCTTTCCTGCCTGTACCATGCCCCGAGTCCGTAACAGAAACCCTCGTGTCTGTGACAGTCAGGCAGGCATAATAAAGCGGGTGAGAACGATACCTGTTCAGGATTCCTCAACTCTGGGGTTGCCCACTGGTGAGTACCAGGAATGAGATGTTTGACAACAGCAGTGAGGTGCATTCTTATCATGGAGGGAGGGGTTTGCTATGACTGAGCTTTCTCTCTGTAAAATTCACTGTCTTTAATCCCGTCAACTTTAATGCTTTTCACTGGTCATTAAGCACATTACTGTACTGTAGCTCATCCTTTCATGGACACATTTAGTGTGAGAAAAAGTTCCAGGAAGGTCTGGCCAAGGTTTTTTTCATCTCTCTGATGAGGCACTTGTGTTGATAAGGCACTTCAGCTGGTGGACTGGAGAGTGGAGAGGTGCTGGACTCAAAATGCCCTGTTCTCAAGAGGATGTTAATCTAGGTAGGTCTCGAGTTCTCCTCACTGAACAAACATGCTTGAGGGTGAGACCCTTACTTGGGTAATTCCTAAGAAACTCCTACAAAACTCCTATTCTTACTTGTAACTCATCAGCAAGCCAGTAGGTGTCCAAATGATGACCAAAGATCATCATTCGCTTCCTTGTTACATGGTCTGCAGGTGGTGACTTGAAAACATACTAAAGACATGTTGAAGGCCCTATCATGTTCAGGGTTGTGTGCTTGTCTCCTTAATCACTACCATTAGTCACAACAAGAACCAGGTGCCCCCAGAAGTTGCAGGACTTGCATGGAGTGTAAATATACCAGTTTTATGCAAGCCTTCCCTAGGGCCTTTGCTATAGTCTGTTGACTGCAACATTATTTATTACTGTTTTGATTTCTTATTCTGAATTCAGCTTCGTATTTTCTTTCACTTTCCCTTGTTATTTTAATCTTGTGGAAAAATTCACCATGTTGATTCATTTTTCTAGGACTGCTTGGCTTCAGTAAAGTTTGTAAATTCAAAATTTGCGTGATGTTTTCCTCAAAATGTGAACAAGTAATGTAACTGATAGACATCTCACTAATGTAACTAACACCTTGAGAATTTAGAATGTGCTTCTTTTAATATTAAAAGAGTATCAAAATAGTTGTTTGATCACTGTTGGCTGTTTGGGTGAAATTTGCTCACTGGTGCCTCAAGCTGTAAGAGGAAGTTACTTTTAAATATTTCATGCTTGCTGTCAGACTCCATGGCCAACCTCTGCACTTCAGTCCTCCAGTTCTTCAGTTACCCGGTCTCCAGTGATTCCGCAGTGTCTGATGTTATACTGCATCCGTTCTATTGTTATTTCATGTGTGCGTGTTTTGTCTTTGATCCCAACAGTTAGCACAGATGAATCATGATTAACTCAAACGGATCTATCATAGTTTGATAAAAGTTTACTTCAAACTTAAGTTTACTTATTCTTGTTTCTGATATATATTCTGACCCAGTGGCATTAACATGATGCCAACCAGCCATGGGCATTTGAATAGGTTGGGTAAGTACCAGTGAGTAAAAGTTGTTGACCCGGGGGTGGGGGGGTGATGAGTTGCGATCCATCTGGGGGGGGCGGACGCCGCTCAATATCGCCATGCTCCGGGAATGAGCGCAGGGGGCCCGAGCTGCTTCAGACATTTCATCTGTCGCTACAGTGATGGAGGGTGGCGTGTGGCTTTTCTCACAAAAAGAAAAGTGAGATGAGACGTGGGGGAAATGTGAGAAAATATTCCTCTAATTAGTCCACTTATACCCTTAGATGCTGTCTAATTGGCCATTCATTATGATCTTTTGATGAAGTCGGCGAGACTGTGCCGATGTAGCCTGTGAGATGAGCCTAGAGCTCAGCTTCCTGCTTCGGGGTGTGGAGCTTGTTTATGGAGAGCTCTCTGTGGTCAGGAGGCCAACAAGATGTTTCCAAGGTATTTAGGTATTACTTACGTGTTAATTAACCACCCAAGTCGTAGTTACATACTGACCTCATGTTAATTCATCATTAATCAATTGTGACACGTGTTTTTTCTCGAACAAATTCTATACGGATGCGCCTCTACTTACAAACTTTCAGACATACGAACGAAGAGGACTGTTCATTGGGCTCCCGTTTCCTGTTCGACTTCTGGCCGCTACCTCCGCCATGCAGCAGCGTAGCGTGCGTACTCCCAGCGTCCTAGTTCTTTGTACTTGCATATACCATTAATTGATTTTGAATAACAACTTACAGAACAATTCAAGTTTCGAATGGCCATTCGGAATGTATCTCATTCGTAAGTAGAGGAGCATCTGTATTTATTACAATATCTGTTCATTCTGTAAACTTTTCTCAACTTCTGAATAAACTATTAAAGGAACAAGTCATGAATAACACAAGTGAAAGACTGATCTCTTGTTTGTTCATTAATGAATCGTGATGTATCTTTTCTGTCAAGTAGCAACTACTGTATATCTGTTCATGATTTGTATTTCAGTAAGTAACTGAGTTATTACTAAGTATTTGTGCCCTGTCTGGTGAAGTGTTACTGGATGATGTGTGTGCATTTGAAAGTTTGTGTATATGTGTCCATGATTGTTTATGTATGCGCACATGGTGATGTTGTGTCTGTGTGTCATGGAAACAAGCATCATTAAGTCCAGTGACAGGCAGGGAGGGGACAGGTGGGTAGTACGTAGAGTAGAGCTGGGCGATATGTAAAAAAAAAAAATCACGATAATTTTTCCTGTTTTGGTCGATATCGATAATCATCAATATTATAGTTTCACAATGCTGTTCTATGTAATAATAAAAATAATAATAAAAGTAATCCAGTCCTGACAAATAGAATGAATACATAACAATAAAATATATTAGTAAACAAACATTTATTTTCCAACAAATTTTACTATTTATATACAAAATTCCCTTAAAATTATAAAATGTTATTGATTTTCAAGTATATATATACTGTATATGTAAATTATTTTTATTAAACGCACTGATATTTTATTAACAAAACTAATATTTTTATCTTACCAATTGCTAAGTGTAGTCAATGTCTAAAACACTGAAGTCGAGTCCAAATTTTTAACTGTACTGCATTGACAATGTTCGGTCCATTGTCTGTAGTAATACAGACCTGGCGGCCTTCTCTAAATCCGCAGGATGACAGCGTCTTTGAACGCCGTAGCGGTAGTTTCTGCCATATGTTCCTTCGGGAAATAGGCAGTTTGCAAACATTTGCTCTGTAAATACCATTCTGTGTATATGAAATGAATAGTAAGTGTTATGTACGGCTCCGACGCCCGTACTAGATTAGATTAGATTAGATAGAACTTTATTAATCCCTCGGGAAGGTTCCTCCGGGAAATTTAGTAATTAAAATTAACTAAATTAGTAATTAAAATTAACAAAAATTTAGTACTAGCAAGGCGTCTTAAGTCTAACGTCTAACCTCACCCAACATTTACCATAGAGTTCTGGAAGTGCAGTCTTAGAAAAATATTTTCGGACAGGCATTTGAAACCTCGGGTTGACTGCTTTAATCCTTGAATCCTTGAATCCTTTAAAAAGTTTCCTAAAGCCTTCTTTTTCTAGTAGACTCACTGGCATCGTATCTTTCACCAAGAAGTAAATAATTGCGCTTGTAATGTCCCGATGCCTTTTGGATTTTTTACTATATGGAGTCATAGCGGCAAATGTTGAAACAATCGACTGTTGCTTAGGAATAGCTTTGGTACTGGAGGACTTGCAGGCCACATCACTGAGGGCTCTTTTCGGCAGTCAGTTTGCTCGACTGGATGGTATCTTTGAAGGTGGTGAAACAGATTTGTGTATTACCAGACTTTGTTGGGACCTGTCGGCGGAATATTTCGCAAACTGGCATTATCTGTGTTTTGTCCGTTCAAAGATAACCGAAGCACTTCCCCAATTTCACTGACTCGTGCTCTTTTTCAGTATTATCTCCTCCTGTGCATTTAGCACATTCTCCTCCTGTGCATTTAGCACATTCTCCTCCTCTGCTTCACTCACCGGTGCAACCGCGTCGCCCGATATCTTTTTTCGAAAACACACCCACGTCGTTAACGTTAAATTACAACGTCGTCAGTGATTGGTTGCTGTGCTGGCGTTCAGTAAACCGAACGTGCTGCTCGATAGGCGATAGGCCCTCGAGTCTGTGTGTACCATCGTGATCGTCCTCATTTGTTATCAGTAAAAAATCAAGATCGTTTTATCACCCAGAAGTAATGTAGAGAGTGTGTGTGTGTGTGTGTGTGTGTGTGTGTGTGTGTGTGTGAGGGAGAGTGTGTTTGTGCATCGATCCATTTGTGTATCATGGTACCTAGCATTATTAAATCCATCAAGAGTCACGAGGGGCGCGAGTTGGTTTTGGGCGTGTGCGTGTGTACGGCACGTGTGTAGTGGTGTCCTCTGGCGTGGGCCCTCCTCAGGTCTTGTGTCATTTACTGTTTCATTAGACTCGCGGGAGGGAGCCGTGTCCCTCCTACAGTGGCACGTGGTTCCAGCTGTCGGAGGCCAAATTGAACTCCAGTATTAGCATAGCGCCGTAATGCCTTGCTAACGTTACGGTTTTAAAGGATGCCATTTTAATTTCTCTCGCCCTTGTTTTATTCCCTCGGCGCACCCCTGCCCATGTGATTTCCATTTTAATTACAAACCGAGTATTTTAGTTAATGACAATGGAGTACACAGATTATTTGTCTGTTTTGTTATTATTAGCGAAGATGATTATTCCCTGTGAAATTAGCATGCGCTGCTGTTGGAAATTAAGTTTATTCATGTGTGTGTGTCTTGCATACACATGAGGTGTTTCATCAGTTTGTTTTTTTGTGTTCGGCTGCAGATGTTCAGACTGCTTGTAATCAGCTACGGTAACATTTTGCCACAATTGAGCTCTCCGGCATTTCCCAAAATAAATCTGACTGTTAGTATAAGCGATCGCTGCTGATGCTGCTGCTGATACCGCTCAGGCCGTCCCCGGTGTCCTGGCTGATGGGTGTGCCCAAGCTTAGCTTAGCGTTCCTTAGTCTTGCTTTGTTACTCGATTTTTGTAATCGAGTAATCGTGCCTTCCCCGGCTCACCATGACAATGTTCTGGAAAAATGGTTATGGACTATGGATGGGAATTTCTGCATCCATTGTTCGGTGGATTCTGTTTTTGAATTTTAAATGGATTGTTCAAGTGAGATCAAATTTTGGCTCAAGTTATTTTGTTAGTGAGAATCCAAACTCCTAGGGTGGATCAAGTTTAAACCTTTGGCCCTGTTATGAGACAGAAAACGAGGCAGTGGGTCAAATGCCCGGGGGATTCTGGAGACATCCGAGCAGAGAGAATCTGTACCATCCGTGTTGTCACGTTCACCGAGACAGTAAAGCTGCAACGCATGTTGAAATATTATTCATTTTCTCATGGCTCTTATGTGTCATTTATGCTCTGGACTATTCTGCCAAACCCTTTCTGTGATTAATGAGACTGTTGAAGAGACCTGTGTAACTGAAAAGCCACAGCGCACAGAGCCAAGACGTGCTCCACAGCTCTCTGCCTCTTCCGGCTCTGAAAATCCTGCATCTTCGTTACAATGACGGGGTGGGATCGCTCTTCAGAACAAGGACTGCTGACCTGTCAGGCTTCCTTTTGGAGGGTTGGGGTGGGGGGGGGGGGGTGTAAGCAGGTGGGGAGAAATCAATGCGACGCGAAGAGCTATTCTTAAAAAATGCATTCTGCTGGTCTGCATCACGGGGGCGTTTAGCTGCACGCCTCTCTGCCATCTGGAGACAGTGAGGAGGTGCCCCGGTGGTGATTATCTCAAGCATGAGCCACCCCCTCTCCCCTCATGCACACATGAGTAAGACTATGAAACACACCAATCAGCAACAGATGCGCTGCCCAAATTTGTAGCAGTGATGTTTTAATGGATATCCCCAGATGTGCTTGAAGCTGGGAGCTATGGGTATAACTATAACCTACCCCATGATTACACCCCTCCCCCAAGGGGTCTGGGGACCTTGCCGTTCACCCAGCCTTTCTCTCCCCCCACCATGGTAATGTCATCTTTACTTTGATATTTATTCTCCCAAGTGAACCTCAGCACACGCTCCGCCCCGTCCAATCCCAAGCCCCCTCGCCCTGCCCCTCCTCTGGAAAGGGCCTGGTGGCTGTGAGGGTTTAGCTGGCATCATTACCAGTGGCAGCCAGAACCGTGATGGGGAAGCTTCCCCTGCCAACTCATTAGGACTAACACACAGGGGTCATCAAAATGCAAGGAATATGAGAGCGAGGTGATTAGGTCCGGCACCAAAACACATGAATGCTCACGGCCAGCTCCAAATAAGGTCTACAAAGGGATTAGAAGTCATTTACTGTGCAAGGATAACAGAGAACATTTTGGGTGTTTACCACTGGTTGAGTGGTCCGTAAGGACATGGACTCATAAACCGACAGGCCCTTCTTGAGCAGAACTTACCGTGATTTTTTCCACTTAGCGCTCAGCTGTATATATGACTATGTATGTTGGCTGAACAACCTAGACGTAACATTTATGCTTACTTTACTGGGTTGCTGTCCTGCATCTGATTATTTGCACACTTTCAGCATTTCGTTACCTATTTATTGCTTATCTGTTGTTGACTGTTTTGCCTCTTATTGCACTGCTGTTTGTCCTGTTGTTCCCCATGCACCTTTCCTCTGTACTGCACCTGTGACATAATTATTTCACTGTGTTCTTTGGGACACATGTCATAATAAAAACTTGAACCAAAGGATATGGGATGGATGGATGGATGGATGGATGGATGGATGGATGGAAGAAAGGCTGAATTTATAGCCCTATACTGGTTAAAGAGCCAGAAGTTGGAGAGAAGGAAGGAAGGAAATGCTTGAAGCCCATAAGTCATCAACAGCCTGAGGAACGTTGCAATTATCCTGCCAGCCAATTAATTATGTCTGATTGGTAGGTGGAGGGACGTGCCGAGACCCCGTCCCCTGGGGGAGCCCGTGCCGCCCCTATTCCCGAGGTGAATCCGGCCGGCGTTTGATCTGTGCTGATTTAATTAACACTTAAACAGGAACACCTGTGCTCCAAGCCGTCAACAAGGCAGCAGCCCCACAGATGTGCCGGTGAAGGCCATGTCGGAGATGCCATGCCTGCCCCGTGCTACGCCCATAACTGGCTGGTAATTGACAGCAATTCGCTTCCACCTGTGTGAGGCACCTGAGGGAACCCCCCCCCCCCCCCGATCTTCCCAGCCCCTTTACAGCAAACCCCACACCCCAGCCGCAACCCCAATCACAGGGTCCTTGTTAGGAGCCTGCAGGTCATTTCATCTCCTGCCTCGTTGGTCCAATGGGTGTGGCGCCACAGCGGTGCCGTTCTCTGGTGGAACAGGCGTGGCCATCCACGCGCCACCTCCTGCCTTCCCAATGCTCGTCTGGGGGTATGAATGTAGATGCAGATGATGTAGGTCCTTTATTTGTCACATGTAGTTATAGCTGCTACTGTACAACATACAGTAAACATCTCCACAGCTTGCAGCCCAGTGAGATCCAAGATGGAGAAGGAAGTCCGTTTCACCGTTTATATCTACGGATCAGTGGGATCCGTAGATAAAAATAAAACTATGTGCATTGAGACACGGATAGTGGGTCGGTGTGTCCTCAGCGCTTTGGAACACTGTGCCTGTGATCAGAAGGTTACTGGTTCAAATCCCCGGGCTGGCAGAGCAGTTCCACCATTTCCAGCCCTTAATCCCCAGTTGTTCCCAGGACTGTCTGACCCTACTTTCTCTCAAAAAAGTATGTCACTTTACATAAAATAATCTGTTAAATAAATAAGATGTAAATAAGTAGAGGTATAAAGTTGCAGTGATTTTGGTCATATGGTAACTGATTGCTTTTGGGTGAGCTGATCTTTAATCCAGAAAGGCGAGAGAGAGCATCGATGTCCGGCATAAAGGCGATCTTCACTGCCAGACGGGCAGCTGGGGGGGCGTTACTGAGTCAGTGTTTGGCAGTCACATTAATGCGCAATTAATAATGTCTGTTGTGTTACTATTCATTAACTGTACAAGCCTTAAGTGGTGGAACTTAATATTTTGCAAGTTCCTGCAAGACTGTATGGGAAGTAAACGCATCAGTATTATTTAGTATAATTGAGACTCTCATACAGGCTAGATTTTTTTTAACTGCAGTTCTATTTACGGGGCATTTCGAGGAGACACGAGTCACTCTAGACAGCCGAGAGCCAGAAGAATGTTTTGGATGTTTTCAGCAGCAATATGTCAGCCGAGAAAAGGCATTTAGCTGATAACTGTTTCAGTTATTTTAACTATTTTAAAAAGGCACTAAGGAAGTATTAAACCCTGATCACCAAGGATTACATCATAGCTAATGAGCTGCTTCAGCTTGTTTTCAGGATTGTGTGGTCATGGTGATTTTGGCACTTAAAAATATATAGGTGAAAAAGTACAAACATCTCATATATTAGATTGATAACAATTATCTTTATAGGAGCCATTAGAGCATATGTGTGAATAGACAAGCCTGAAATGGTATATCGGAGTCTTTATCACATTATCTTGCCTAATTTATTTCCCAAAAATTATCCCATGAGTGTGTTAAATGTGGTTGGAAGTCCTCCAGAACGCAAGGCTGGAGAACTGGGTCAACATGAAGTTCAAGTGCCCTAGAAAAAGTGCCACTAGATTTTCCTCCTCTCATAATTAAGAGCTGGCGCCACGATTAATCACCATTCTCTGAAGTGGTGCATGCTGGGTACTGGGGCCATGGCCTGTGACCTCAATACCGCTCTGCGTCACGTTTGTAATTAATGTTTGAAGAACAAAGAGAAAATGATGAATTTGTGTATGTGCATGTTTATGGAGATGTGCACAGAGCAAAGCCTGCTGGGTAAGCACTGTTGGGAACCCCCACCCCCCCCCTCCCCCCTACCACTTGACCCGCCATTGGCAGCATCACCATCACGAGTCAGTGGTAGCATAAACACGGGCTTACTGTAGTCAAGGCAGCCTCATGGGTATTGCTGAGTTTCTTTTCTGGGCTGTTTTGGTTTAAGCTCTTCCTGTTGTGCCTTAAAGCCAGCCCCTCCCCCCCAACACCACCACCACCAAAACCCCCGGTTCCCAGTTCTAATTTATTCAGACTGTCAGCTTGCCCTCCTTTCAAATGGAGCTTGTGCTGACAGCCATACCTTCTGATGTGAAGCACTGTAAAGTTTGTTATGTTTCCATCTTACACCTTGACTGGTCTGAGAACTGAATTTGGTAATTAATTGACAAACAGAAAAACAAGCAACTGAGTTAAAGGGGCCTGAAGCTTCATCACAGAGCCTAAGGTGGTCATACAGGGATGGGATAAACGTGATGTCACGTAGAGATTGATTTATTCACATGTGCTGTTGTACCTCAGATACACTGGGTCTCATCAGAAGTGACGAGCAAAGTAATTGCTTTATGTCCATCCATCTATCCATCTTCCAAGCGTTTATCCTGTTGTGGTTCATTGGGTGCCTGGAGCATAGGGCAGTAGGGAGGGGACAGACTGGATTATGCTCAGTGAAAACACATTCAGTGCACATTATTAAATGCTCTAGATCAGGGGTGGGCAGTCTTATCAATTAAGGGTCGGTGTGTATGCAGGTTAATGGGATAACCTTTAGGACAGCTATTCAAACCCAGGTCTGAGGACTCTTCAGCCAATCAGTCCTCTGATTAGTAATCTAATGAGGGAGTTGCAGCGAAAACCTGCATACACAACAACCCTTTCTGGATAAGATTGTCTATCCCTGCTTTAGATATATGTTAAATACATTGTCTTTACATTGGATTAAATAACTGTATTGACTAAGAAAAATATAAACACTCCAATATTATGGTATTTTTCTGCATTTACAGTAAGAAGTATCTACAACTGTATTTATTAAACGGACATTATATTGCCCACCATTCAAATTTTAACATTAATACCAATGATGACACTTTAGATGGTAATACTTTGAAAAGTATGCATTTAATTACCAAAACGTTTGTTTCTAAAATAAAACGTTTTGTTTGAGAACTTGATGTTGTCCTGGGATTCATTCTGACAGGTTACCGGTTATCTGAATCACTGGCAGCAGAAAACTGATTTGGGATCAGGGTGTGAAGTAAAAAGGAGCTGCCAGTGTAGTTGGAGTGTGTGTTGTATGAACTGAAGAGGTCAAAGGTCGCGCATTCATTATGAAGAGCTTCTCATGGCTGAGTAGGTTCCCTAGGCATATTGGAATCTTCTTCTTTATTATGGATTCTTTTGTAATTTTATGTAATTAATATGAATTGTAAATGTGCCAGCCCATGGTTAGAACTGTCTGTGTAAGGCCTGCTAATTTGTCACCTCATAAATCATAAAGGAAAATCAGTATCTCCTGAATATGCTTGTTATTGGTTTCTTTGATTTGTTTTTATGTGAAACACGTGTATTTGACGTCTTCATGTAGTGAATTACATCAGTATTCTTTTCACGTTATGGTAACACAGACCCAGTTTGGCCCACTGGACCACCACCTTTCCCTTACTTTTGCTTGGAGGATCTGTAATAGAGAGTTTGGGCTTCGGCGTTTATTTGGCTAGACCTGTTATCGCTGATTAGCTCTCTCGCTCTGAGAGTGTTGACTCCCTGCCCCTTGGGCCGGGACACAGGGTCGGACCACGAGGATCCAGAGAGCTCATGAATAATTGGAAGCAAAGGCTTCAGCCAGCCAACTGTCATTCTTTAGCGAGCCAAGAAGTCTGATCAATATCATTATTTTTTAATAAACCTTGAGGGCCGTGTCATGTTGGGTCTAGGGTGACAATGGGCTCTGGGTTTTGTCAGAGCAAATTTGTTCCATCTGTCAGCTGCTGCAGATCATGTTATGGTCAGATTTTTGCCCCTCCCATCTATATATCTCTAAACGATTTCACACCAAAGCGAGATGCTGGAAACCTTAGACTGAACCAGAAAGATTAGCTGAAATCATGTTTTCTGCTCTGAGCGTTGTTGGGGGGGGGGGGGGGCAGGGTTGAGGGGTGGAGAGGGTGGGTAGAATGAGAGAGGGAAAGTGACAGGGGTTGGGCTTTTTCTGGTTAAGCTCTTTGCAAGCTAGTCCACAACAACGCTGGAAGACACTAATGTGATCTCACTCATTTGGGAACAGTAAACACCAGAGACATTTACTGACGCAGTTAAATCAGAGTGGCGCATCTGAGGGACACGCCTAAATCTAATCGGCATCCACTGCGCCGTCTACATGCTGTAGGACTTTCATTTATTTCCAGATGGTTCCCCAAACTTGCTTCAAACTACACCCATTTCAAACTAGCAAACTGCGATGTACGCTATTCATCAACCACAACAATTATTGTTAACCAGCTGTGTATATGATGCGATATGACCTTAACCGGCATGGTACCAGCTGTCCACACATTATGTTCTGGGGAAATATGGTCTTCAGGACCCCCTTGTCCTCACTGGTTCGATAAAGGCAGTAGCTGCACAGATGTAGTTGAGGCAATGGGTGACACTTGTGGGAGCAAATGTATTTTTGCATTCTCCTCAACTCACCCCTGGTCAAGTATTTCTTTAACAGATTGCAGGGTCCCAGCAGTTTGTGTTTTGGCAGGTAATTAGGGCCGGTCTCCCTTGTCTTTAAGTCAGCTTCCAGACATTAACGAGTTTTCACAGCATGCGGCTACACGGGCCCCAGGCTGGCTGGGCCACAGCTACCTCTGCTTGCCATTTAGGAGATAAACATGTCTGGACCTCTGCGACACAGACTGGGGTGGTCACACAAAGGTAGATTTACATGCGACACCACAGAGCCGCGCCTGCCGTCTTCACCTGGTGCCCCCGCGAGTTTAGCTTGGCGCGGTGGGATCCGATGTGATCTACCAGGACCCCTCTGCATGTGTGTTTTGCCACCATCCCAGCCTCCTGCCCTGCCCAACTCATGTGTCACCACCAGCCTCAGCCCAGAAGACGCACAGTCGGAAATTTCCATGCAGCCAAGCGCTCCTTGCAATCAGGCCTGAAAGGCGCACCGTGAATGCGGAGGACACGGTGCGCAGGCTCCCTCGCGGGACTGGCGGCTCAATCACAGCGAATTAAATGGCAGCATTTGCGTTGGCTGTCTGTGAATGACAGAGTGTGCCCGAGTCACCGTTTCTGTGATCTGCATAAATCGGAAAAATCAGACTGCGCCACGCTCAGGATGGGGGAGGTCGGACCTAGTTTGGCGCTAGGCTGAAGGTGATGGTGGGTGTTGAAATGTACCAATCAGAGAATGGAGGCGGGGCGTGAATCAAGCGATGTTCTGCCATATAGCTACTTTGGACAAGTTCATAAAACAGAAGTAAGGATTGATGCAGCTTTGCAGCGGGATGCGAGTTGACGGAACATGTCGCTCCGTGTCGCGTTTCTGACCCGCTGTGCTGCTGTTTCTTCACCGGCTCCCGGCTGTGGAGGGTCTGCCCCCTAACAGCTTCTGCTGATGTTTGTCTGCTTCTCCAACCTGTCGAGTGAAAATTAAAAACTACAAACCCCCAAAGGGCCCTTGAGTCATCAATCTTTTGTTTTCTCCCCAAAAGTATGCTTCCACTGGGGGAGATTACCTGGACATGTTTTGTTGACTTTAGCTTTTGTTTAATCTTCCTGCCCTTTGGTATTTAGATGTTAAACACACGCCGAACACATTCGGAGAAAATGAATGAACTAGATTAAGGCCCCAGAGAAAAGTATTGCATATGCTCTCTGTGTGTTTGTTGGTTTTGTGGAGATGAATTACAGCCTGTTAGAGGGCAGCTTTAAGGACAGACAGCTGTGAGGAAAGACAGTAGACTGATTTAAGGACATACAGTACTGTGCAAAAATCTGAGGCAGGCAAAGAAGATAGCATTTAAATGATCTTCACGTTGACCATTATGTCTGTCAGTGTGTCAGCTTAGCCATTTCAAAACCTCACCTACTGTAGATTCACTACGGTATTTTCCCTTACCATCCAAAACACTCAATCACTACCCTACCAGATCTAGTTAATATCTCATTGAGTTGTTTGACTAATTAAGTTAATAAATTAATTGAGCTGGTGTTGAAATTTAATGAATACATTGAATGGCAGGGCTGCTGCAGAGGAGAGGTTTGGGAACTGAAGCGGTGTTCATCTAGCCATCCAACAAGACATCAGTAGGTTTTTGGAGAACAGAACAAATTCTGTTTAGTTTTTATTTTGCTATTGTTAATTTGGATATGTTCTAATGCTAAATTGCATTGATTTTTCTGAGCACTTACTGCCAAGATATCCAACATTTTCTTTGACTCAGACTTTTGCACAGAACTTATACAAGGTCATGACTGGATCTCTGTGACAACTGGACCGATCTGTCAGAAAAGCTGCAGAATCCGAGATTTCTTAATCAGGCCAAGGGGGGGTCTGGGCAGGATTAGCAGATAAATCAGGGGCTGGATGGGAAGGGGAACCACAAGGGGAAGCATTTGGTCACTCAAGTGTTGTAATGGTTCTAGGCCCTCGCATCTGACAGGGGATGGTGACAGAATGTAATATGTTCAGGTCTTCAAGCTAAAAACCATGAATGTGTATATACACACACTTGCAAAATGCTGGCATTGATGTTACACATGTTTGAGTGCACATTTGCAGCTAAAAACAAATGCATACACATACAAAAACACCCACAGGTGCATGCCAATGCAATATATAAATATAGCGTGCGCAATATGGTACAACCGAGTGTTAGTCAGCACTGTGCGCAGGCATTGCGTGTGTGTGTGTCAATGTGTGTGTTGCACGAAAGCATATAAAGATTGGATGTGCCAAAGTACAGGCTCTGTCCTGATATTTAGTAAGTCCGCAGGGATGAGGGTGAGTGTGGGTGCGGTGGCTGGTTGGACGTGCTAATGGCCAATTCGTGTCAGATGGACTCGCTATATATAGCAGGACACTGAAAGATGCTGGTGTTGAATTCGGGGGATATATGCATATGAGTTATGCAACGAAAACGTAGATGATCATGAAGTCTGTCGCCATGACATTAGTAACATGAAATAAACCTTAGCATTATCAGCACGGAATACTGTCATTTATTGTCTATGCTAATAAAGGGTAACAGATTACCCATACTTACTGCTTTTTAGCACCGTGTGTTTCTTTCTCGTTTCGTAGGCTGAAAAAAAAGCTCGTCGTAGTTAAAATCCTGGCCGACTTCTGGCAGGAAGACATGTTGGGGGTGTAGCAGGAGCGGGACTATGGTTTAGCCTGATTGGCAGGATGACTGGGCACCGGTGTCACTGTGACAGCGGCCTCTTCCTCTTTTGAAGCCGTGTCAGAGTCACGGCACAGGCCTGGGGCTAATGAGCCCGACAGCATGACAGGGGCCGTGCGGCGGCACAAGCGTCGACGGGACGGCCTGCCGTCATGCCTGGACTCCCCATCCCTCCCCATTCTGCTGCTGACGCTGAGCCGTCGCATCCCACTGCTACGCGCCCCTGTACCGGGGGGGGGGTGGGGGGATTGCACGAGGCGATCGACTTGGGCTCTGATCTTTTTTTTTTATGTAACAGGTGACCCCCAAATGACTCCATCTGCTACCTGTTTTCATGCATTTTTCATGAAGACCGTCCTTTCTGCTTTCACGCTTTAGCCCTCGGTAGACTTTGAACGTCTAGAGCTGCGTACCTGGTACCATTCTTTCATTTGCTTTGGGGAGCAGTCAGGGCTGCACAAAGAAATGACCAGCCCTTGGAAACCTGGGCCCTTGGAAACCTCCACCGATCCAAACCAAAGCTACAGTACCATTTTCCGCACTCAAGGGCCCCCTCTAATGTGTGGGCCCCTGAAATCTCCCCCTTTCTTGTTGCTAGGTGGCCCCAGGCCCACGGTAGACATAGGTAATGACTAATAGAATTATAATAAGAAAGTCTGCCCTGCTTGACTGTTACCCCACCAGGGTGTCTCCTGCCTTGTGCCTCGTGCCTCCTGGGATAGGGGCATTTCCAGACCTCTTTAAGATCCTCAGTCTTTTGACAGGACCGGGAAATCTGATTAAATCAGCACCATGAGCTGGGTTGACCTGGAGTGCATCAGTTCCGCCATTATGCTTTGACCTTTTGGTTTCAAAACATTAATGGAAGTGGGGAAACATAACTGCGCACAGACTGCTTTTAATGCACTTTTTATTCAGCCGCGTTACTGAAAATTGCTTGTGTTTTCATGCAGACTTCTCAGGTTCTTGCGTAGCCTGTGTGATCATCACCGTGGGTGTAATGCAGAGGCGCCATTCATTGTGATACATTTGGCATGTCTTTCACATCTTTCACAGGAAGTGAAGGTTTTCTCAGTTTCCAGGTGGAAAATTCTGTGTTCACCAAAGTCACTGAAAGGAACAATGACAACAAAGTCCACATAGTTTCTCTTGAAAGTAACTTGTTCTAATTATTGCATGGTGGCAAATGGGCATTATATAGCTGTCCGTGGTTTACGGTCAAGATTTTAACACTCCTTGGTGTTAATTTTCTGGCTGCAGTGTAACCAGTATCCCTCTCCTTCCCAGACGCTGCCCACCACACAGTATGAGCTGGAGATCGTAGCCAAGGACATGGCAGGGAGCAACGTGGGATTATCGGGGACGACCACGGCCACCATCACTATCACCGATAAGAATGACCACGCCCCCGAGTTCACACACTCGCTGGTGAGCATTACCCCCCCACACTACCTCACTATGTTCACCGATTTCCTGTTTTCTGCTCATCTTATTCCTCCATGTCCTTTTCTCAGGAAAAATTTTGGTGCCCTCTGTAACTATCTGGTGCAAAAGTCTAGCTTTGACCATCAAAATTATATGGTTTTACCATAGAAAGGAAAAATTGGAGTTAAACTTCTGCAGTGGAATGCACAAACTGTAGAGCGAAATCTTACGGATAGCTATTAATGCTAAGGCACATGGTTATTCAGCTACTTTGTCCCATTTCCAGTCCATATATTTGTTAGCATTGATACCAGGAGATAGACACCTGGCCATTAAAGCTACAAACGTCCTCTTTGTTTGTCCGGATGCACATTTAACAGCTCAGGCCGTCCTGAGTGAATCGAGGCCTGTATCTTTTGTTGTGACCTTTGATATGCAAACAGCGGCTTCGAGACGAATCTGGGCCAATCAGCGCCGTTTGTCACGGACCACGAGCACTGGAGCCAACTGGCACCGCTTGCCAAACAAGCCCTTTGGGGCGGCGAACACTCCATGTGAGGAGTGAGACCTGTTTGCCGGGAGCTCAGGGTGAAGTCGGTCACTCTGTCAGTGCTGCTATCCGCAATGGGTGTAGAGTGTGTGGAGGTCAGGCCCCATCAGTACCGGTCCAAGCTTATGCGGTGCCCTAGGCGAGCTTCACCTCCAGCGCTCCCCGATCCAAGACAAAGTGAAATTGGCTTGCTAAGTCAGCACCCCCTCAGACAATGGTGCCCTAGGCGGCCACCTTTATCACCTATTGGGTTGATAGGCACTGGGCCCCACAGAGTCTTCCGAAGTCTCCCAGTCTCAGACACGCATACAGACGCACATAGACATAGAGAGAACCTACAGATATGTCTGGGGATCGTTCGTCGCTGCAGTCATGATGTTTCTGTCAGGAACTGCTTCGTTGGCAGTCTAGCAGAAAGAAAACGGAAAGTGAAGGAAGAAAAAAAGTATTAAAAAATGAAACAGTGTTTAGTTGAGTGATTTCTAATGGAAATGCCTGGAGCTGTTTTCGGGGGTCTGCAGGCCTGCTCCCCTGCTGTTTCTGATCACGATGCACCGTCGTGTCAGAGAGGTCTGTAATAAAAATGCTTGTGAAGCTGAGGCTTCGTTGTAACACTTGTAAAAACTCCTCTTCCTGCCCGTTTCTTTTTACTAAGAGAAAAACAACTTTTTAAAAATTCCCGACGGCCGTTTTATGGTGGTGGGTTTTCAACAGTTTTCTTGTCCCCTGTGTCCTTTTCCTTTTCCTGTACAGCAGTGTCCCTGCATTAATGTCAGCCCAGAGAGCACCACCATATCCCAGCATGCACCTGACCTTAGAAACACTGTCGTCAATTAGCCCATTAGCCACTAACTGTCATTGACATTAATCACTTTTATTTTTCTACTATGGAGCAGCCTTCCTAAAATCTAGGGCCTTGAAGTGATGAAGAATGATGTGCTAATATACTCAAAAAATTGTAATAATTATAATAATTAATGATGGAAAAAATTATGAAAGCATGGCTGCTTATTAGCTGCACATTAGCTGAAAAATGATCCAGCAGATCCCTGCTTTGTGGTGGGACAATGGCCAGACTTTATTGTGGAATTATGCTTATGCATGTCTAATATGCAGGCTCCAGAAATATTTTGGGGTCACCCTATCTATCTATCTATCTATCTATCTATCTATCTATCTATCTATCTATCTATCTATCTATCATGTAATTTAGTTATGATTTCAAAGCATACTTGTGTCATTTCATCATGTCACTTTAAATAAAAAATGTCACTAAATTAGATTAATCTTCATGTACTTCTGTTACTCATAAACAAAATACTTATATGAATAAGTAACATACTTTTCTTTTGGAGCCTAAAGATTTTTCTCTAACAGTTTTTTTAGTTTATCACAAGTCTTACAAAAAGGTTCCCCCCCAGTGATAGGTAATGTAGTTTCTTCCTGTATAATATCCATTTGTCTTCTAGCTTCTCGTCTTGCGGCTGGACAGGATCACAGGGTGATCTGGAGCCTGTTCTATGCAGCATAGATCGCAAGGCCGGGGTTCACACTGGACGTTATTCTTATCATAGGGTACACACGTGCACCACATGCAAATTAACCAGGCAAATTAGCCCTAACTGCATGAGTTTGGACTGCGAGAGGAAACCTGCACAGCGCAAGAAGAAAATGCAAACTTTATACACACACAAAGCACATGTGATATTCATGCCTCCAACGCTGGAGGTGTGATGCAGCACTGTTATCATTTCTGCCACACCGCTGCCCACTAATGTTTGCTATGTGAATCCAAAAGCAATTATTACTGAAGATGCTTATTTACATAACCAGCCATTTGCAGGTACTTGCTAACTTTTGCAGTGTGTGATTCCTGCATGCAAATGTAAGAAAACAAGGCATTATATGAATAAATATGTATTAATTATGTGAAAATGTTCTTGGAACAAAAAATAATGGGAGACATTGAACAGACGTTGGACTAGTACGAACAGTTGGGATATCCTCTCTGGCTAGCTATCCAAGGGTATTATGGCAGGGCCTTTTATGGGAGTTGTGCTGGCAGCCTTTGGGGTACAAGTTTATTTCCTTAACCACTTTCCTTCCTTGGAACTGATTCCTCAACTAGGAGGTCACCTTTGCTTCATCCGGACCATCTCACCAGATGTGCCCAAGGCGTAGATCCATATTTAAATCCAGCCCTCCCTCAATGCAGACGATGGTGAGCACTAAGACCCTGACTTGTTCCTGTTGGCTTCTCACGCAGCAGAGAGTCCTCTGCCTCTAGTTAGGGCATTTGCACAGCGTTGCAAGTCAAATGACTTAGATTTACATGCTAATGAGATTGAAGACCTTGTGGTCTTGGACAATGTTCTGACATTTTGCTTATCCTGTAAAAACATGTTGTTGAGAATAAAACATTCAACTCCGAACTTCAGTTATTTGGATCCAGGAACTGACATGCAGCTCTCCTATAGGGTAAATTGTGATCGAGCACTCTGCAAATGCCACCAACATTTGCTCTTGAGCCAAAAGCTGACATAATGTCCGCCAGTCGATACTGCAGGCACTTCATGGCCGTTTTATTGACTCCATCCTTGCGTGGCGCCTGCTCCGGTTCACCGAGCTTCACGTGACATCAGGAGCAGTGTTGTAGCGTCGAAGTAGAGCAGGAAGAGCGTGGTGAGACACGCAGCGTGGGAGGAGGAGTCGGACAGAGGCTTTAGTTCCTTGGTTTGCGAAACTCCTGTTGTGAGAATACTCAATTAAAGTTTATCGTGTCCAGAATAATATGCTAGGCAGGGGTGGGGTCTCCGGGTGAATAAATCTGCCGATCAGGTCTCCTGACAATCAAATTTGACGGAGGGTGAGAGCCCCCATGGGAGCACCCCTAACCCTAACACCCCTGGGCAAAGGAGTCGTGGGGGATCAGTTGTGTCTGGATTTAGTTTGGTCCAAGTATGGACTGGAGTCTGCCGCTTCGTAACCACTGGCTTAGAGTATTTCCTAGGCGTGCTGGTGGATGGTAAAGATATTCATATTTTTATTTATCTGAATGTGAACACCAGTGAAGACAGAAATGACAAAAATCCTAACCCATGGTGGCGAATCCAGCCATTTGATTTATGGTCACTGACATTTTTGATCGCACCTGGGGTTCAACTAGTCATTAGCTGACACCACATATACTGTAGTCATTCATCCCATGGCTCTCATTCAAGACTCTTGACACTGATTAGTATTGGTTGATGACCCGCTTAATTAACCTTTTGTCCCTGTAAGAGGTTCAGCAGGATAGTCATGAGCAGCCCCAGGCTGTGAGCTCCTGTGTCATCCGGGCTCTTATCTGTATGACGTGTACAAATGGTCGCAGACGCCCACCTTTTGCTAAGCGGACGACTCATTTATAAAGTCCCTGTCATTTATTTTTCATTCTGGCACTAATTCCTCACATGCTCTCAAAGATATACAGTACGAACAAAAATTCATAATGCCCCACAAATCGGTGTGCGCGCCTACATAGCCGAGTTTCTCCTGCCTTTTGGAAATTGACAGGGGGAGACGAATGCTTTCCTGTTCATGCGGATGATGAAAGGCCATCCTCCATGCCGACGTAATCCCGAGAGCTGCAGAGCTCTCCGCTTCCCAGCTGGGACTCTCCGAGCATCTTGACTCCCGGCGCAGTCGGAACATGCCTGTAGGCTAACACAGTGTGCAGGCAGGAATGACACGAAGGGTCCCTTTTAGACGTTACTGAAGACGAGGCAAACATGACGTGTGAGTAAAATTATAGGCCGATTATTAAACCACTTTGGGGATGTGAAATGTCCTCTATTCCTGCACCCTGTGTAATTCCATGCAAATCTGATTTGTTTTACTTACATATAAGGACAAGATTCTTTTGCAAAGAAACAGTAGGTCAGAGGTGCTGGTCTTCTTTTACAAATTAACACAATATATGCAGCGCTATTATGATATCTATCACCTTGATAGCACAGCCACTGGCCCTTGGCCTGTAGATTAGTGCGTATTTCCATGCATTTATCTTTAACTTTTAAATTTAAGCCTTTGTGAAATGCAGTGAGGCTATTTTCAGACAACTCTATATCTTAATATTTAGTGTTTGGCAAGTTAAATGCCAGTTTTAATAAGAAAAAAATATATATTGACCTGGTCCCCCCTGGCATTTTGTTTACATGCAGATGGAATTAAACATGTACTGTATATGTCCTTTCCTCTTGAGAATAGCAGCTGTACGTTGCCTTGTTTCTTTAATACCTGGGTCAATCCACAGAAGCTCCATGATGCTTAATGTGACCTCTGATCCCCTAGTGCCTTGATCACTCCTTTACGCTTGACCACTGCCAAGGGCAGTTCTAGCATTTTGGTGGGAGGCGATGGTGGGCCGTACTTTATATAAAGAGACCAATTTTATCATCGGCCCCGTGGCTCTGCCCCCATATTCTCCCCTGACCACTCGCCTGTACTTAAAATTTGTTCCATACTGTCAGGCCACTATCATCATAGTCCCCAGCCTGTTGAATCATTCTCAGGGACAGTCCAAAAAGTCCAGCCAATCAGAATTGCCCGTAATTTTTATTGACAGCTCCATCTCCTGGCCAGCAAAAATAATAATTCTACATACTGTAACAGCAAAATCATGACAGTCTACTCCTGAGCCACACTTGAGCTTAGTCAGCATTTGCAGAAAGCCTGCTGTATGTTGGACCATTCCTCACTTAATCCCATTTGACAACTGGGGGATGCTGGAGGGAGCTGGAGGGAACTGGGGAGGTGGGGGGGTTGACGTCTGAAGAGCATACGGTGTGAGAGGGATGTGTAAACCCTTTGGGTCGGTTTGTACTCGATGCTCATAATGGTTCTGTGTACTCATCATGGCCGCCACTTGTTCTCTTTGTTGACTCCCATCATCTGTGCTCCTATGCAAGGATTTTATGCTATGAATGAGCGAGACGCAGTACCACCAAAGATCTTGGGGGCAGTTTGGCTACCTTTTGTGATGGGACTGTGTGTTTATATGTGGTACAGTTTATATTAAACTAGCATTTGTTATTTTTATGTTTTGTCTTTCAAGAATGAGGGGCTGAAAGATCAAGATCAAGTGAAAACTGAATATTTTCAGAGGCAAGAGAGAAAATATTCTGAAGACTCTCGTGTGCCTCTGTGTGCAGCGTTTTCAAAATTTAATGGCAGTTTAACTTTCTTCTGCTCCCGGTTTCAATCTGAGCTAAGAAAGCAGCACCGTATGTACAGAGTACAATGAAATTCGTACTTGCCTGCTTTCATAAGCAATGTTATTTTTCATTACAGTTCATATATTAATATATAATATTTATATTGTTATAGGAAACAAAACTTTGCAAGCTTTGCAGTCTTACTGACCGCTCCCTTTCAGGATTATCTAATATATGCAGTTTAATGTATATTAGTTTAATAAATTTAAACTAATATACATTAGTTTAAATGTTACCACCAATACTTCATGTCCAAGCTCTGCACACACTCTCCGAGCCAATCCTAATCATTTTATCCTTGCAGTTTAAATCTCTCATAAATAGACGTGTTTGTGAGAAACTGATTTATTTTAAATTTATTTTTTGCTTTATAAATATTGCAATATTTATTGCAAAAAAAAATATTTTTTGCAGTGCAGCTGTAATACTAAGTACGTAATACTACTACAAAATATCTAGTAACATATACAGTAATAACAACAGTCAACAGGTTGCAAATTGATGTGTGACAGAGCGAATTACCTATACAATGTGGAGCAGTGGTTAGAATATAGAGAATGCTGCAGCAGTATTATAAAATTAGCAACTCGATGTGCAGCCACAGAGTGTACAATGTTTCATGCCACAGCCTCATGCAAATAAGTGAAACTGGAAACAAAGGCGCGAACCAAGATGGGTTTCTCATACATCCCCCTGGTGGACACGATCTTTACTCTTCCAGATTGACATAAAGTATGCGTGCAAATATAGTCAGCACCATCCCCAAGCATACACATCGCATAACGTGAAGTATATTCCCGCCCTAAGGCAGAGGGGCGCCTTTCTGGCAACCCAAAAATAAAGACACAAAAGAAGTTGATAAAAAATAGGTATCAGATGAAAGATACATAATAGTGCAAGCGCCATGACTGTGGACCAGGACGGACACACACACACACACACACACACATATGTATTCATATTTTTGTGGGGACTCTCCATTCATTTCTGTGGGCAAAACCCTAATCCCAAAATTAACAAACTTTTAATCCCTACCCAAGCCTAATCTTAACCACAAGTTAACCCAACAAAATACAGTATAAGACAATTTGGAATTTTTAGTTTTTTGATTGCACTCACAGATTTTTATAAAATGGAGTTTCCCAATGTGGGGACTAAAACAAGGGTCCCCACAACATCAACATAGCAAGTTTTTTATTCCATTGTGGGGTCATTTGGTTTCCACAGTGTAATATATACATGACCAAACGCGCACACACAGGACAGAGTTTATAAATGTGACCTGGGACCTCCTCAGGGTTCTCTATGAAAGGACTTCGGATGGCCTGAGGTACAGTATTAGCAGGGGTGGATCTTAAGAAACGTTATTAGCCAATTGGGCTCGTTCTTTTTCAAAATAAAAAAGTCCAACATGCAGTTTGTCTAACTAGCCAGCACACTAGTCCTCAGTTATTTTGTATTCGCCCTTTGTCTAAATTACTGTACTCGCCAGTATCTGTTGTGAACAGTCTGCTGTTACCTGAGACCCAGCACGTGCGCTGTGGCACTTGGGCTGATTATCTGGCCGTTTCTTCCAGCTGCCCTAAGTCCGCGCGGCTCTGGGGGAGAGCGACACTAAAGGCACTGAGTGCATTTTATTATCCCATTGATGAGAGAGCTGTCATTCACTGCAATTACATGCACACTGAGAAACATTTAAACTGACTTTTAAAGTACAAATAAACATGTTATTTCTGACAAAATCACACCTAAATCGAATCAAAGTCGAACTTAGACACCCAGATAATGCCAGTGGGAGTGGATTTGTTCCTGTATGTATACCTTAAATCAGACTCAATCTGGCTTAGGCGCTCTGAGCAGCATCCCACCCCGGGCTTGGACCATAGCAGAGGACGTACAGCACGTACAGTGTATAGCGTGGTAAAGCTGTCCATTTCACTGTTCAAATAAAGGACACTATTCCACTGCACCAGGTATCATACTTTTGGTACTTCAAGGTGTTGCTTTTACACTGGTATAAAAACTGGTACCAGCGCCAAGTGACATTACAGCGTGAGGCGGGGTATTTTGTACTGAACTCAAAAAATGGCTCTAGTAGGACTGGACGACGTGCGATATTAATACCAACATCGCATGTTATGCACATCCAATTCTTATATCGCTAGTCAGTTAGATTAAGATCAGGCCTTTTTTTACCTTCAGTTTGCTATGGATATTAAAACGCAGGGAGTTAAAGTCTCGGCAAAACATTTTTACTCTGTCAAAAAAAAAACTTACTGTACAGTAGCAAGTTTTACAATCTTAATGTTTATTTTTTGTTCACGGTTATCTAGTACAGTATATGTTTAAAAATCAGTTTAAAGTTAGCCTCTGCTGGTTTTGAATGAGCGCTGCCTGAATTCTCCAACACAATCTTAATCAGGTTCACATTCACCAGGTCTCTCTTGTAAAAGAGATTTTTAATCTCAGTGGGACTTTCTGTTCAAATAAAGGCAAAAATGAGAGATTTATGTTCAACTCCTTTTCTGTTTCATAAATACCCTGACATTTATTACAACAAAATCACATTGCAGTATTTAAAAATTTTCCAGTCCCGGGCTGTCATAGTATATTCAAACGCTTCATGTCATGTTGTTATGCTACCCTGATCTTGTATCTGTTCTTCACACCAGATGTATACTGGGACAAGGATAGTAGTCCAGTTAAATGGCATCGCTATTGCCATAGCTCGACTTCGCTATGCATGTAAGCATACTGACTGAGGTAGGATCTGCTTGGCGCCCTATGAGAGGAAGGGCACCGTAACTTAGGTGTGATTCAGGGAGCTTTCTTTTCTTCGTCCCTCACTTCTTCTGCATGGCGGCAAGGTGGCTCTGGGGTTAGTGCTGGAGGTAGGCCTTAGCCATCTGGGGTTAGCGCTGGAGGTAGGCCTTAGCCACCTGGGGTTAGCGCTGGAGGTAGGCTTTAGCCATCTGGGGTTAGCGCTGGAGGTAGGCCTTAGCCATCTGGGGTTAGCGCTGGAGGTAGGCCTTACCCATCTGGGGTTAGCGCTGGAGGTAGGCCTTAGCCATCTGGGGCTGGCCTTCGCCATGCTGTTCCCTGTGTGTGGAGTTTACATGTTCTCCCTGTGTTAGCCCTGCTAATTGCTGGCATCCATCCCCATCTCGGGTATCTGCTGCCTGGGACAGACCCCTGACCCCGGCTCTCTACTGTATAAGGGCTTGGAAGATGGATGACTACTTCCCCAGACATGCAGTTGCATTTTTATCTTTTTTGAGTGTTTTAATATACTGAAATTTGATGTGATGTCAAGCCATTTAAGCAAAAATATCAGGCTGTGTTTTCATTCGACACTGACTGTCAGCGCCTCTGAACATCCGGATAAGTAGCTGCTGTCATTATTTTGTTTATTTGTTTTGGGGAAAAAAAGAAACCTTTAAGAAAGTCCCTGCAAAAGGGACGGTTTTGTTACAGTCGGCGGGTAATCCCTGCTGTGTTTACAAACCGCTCATGATGGACTGTGATGCAGGAATCCCCTTCGTCAGGCTCCAGAGCAGTTTGGGAGCGAGGAGGGTATTACTCACTGTCATTAGACCGAGGGCGCTCGTTCGCTCACCGCTGCATAGACGTCGGTGTGCTTAAGGCAGAGCTTGTGTTCTTTGTTAAACATGAAAACGAGCAATAATGCCTCTGCTCAAAGCCTTTATCTGGGGCTGCAGGCTCCGAAGAGGCAATGAGCTCTCACACACGATGAGCGACGCCTGTTTGCTCTGCCATTAGCCTTGGCAAAATAAAAGCACTGCCCCTTTAATTTATGCTAATGAACATTTTTGAAACTGTAGGGGATACCGGGACCAATTGCTGTTAAATGGACTTTTAACACACTTCACCAACCCCGGCTATACTGCCCCACAAAGGCAAATCGCAGTAACTACGCTGACACAAACTGGAAAAGGGTGCTTTGCCTTGACTTTAGTGTGAATTTTGTAGTTTCTGTGATTTTCACATTGTTTTCTTTAAAACCAAACATAGTTTACCTAAGATATTTTTCAACAAGGTAAAACATAGACTAAGAGACTCGATTTTGGTCGCAACTCAGTTTTGCTAGAATATGCAGTTACTGTGTTTTGCCTTTGTGGAGCAATTTACCTCCCTGCACGTCTGCTTGCTTAAGGCTCCCAGCCGCATCTCTGATCCATATGAAACATGTCATGCTAAAAGAACACAAATTAATGAGTAAGTAGACTCCAGTTTCAATTCAGCTATTGTCCCCACTAACCCCT
>JAODKE010000020.1:25312208-25329904 GCA_026779605.1 Mormyrus hasselquistii | reverse complement strand
CCAAGCCACCGTCCTTCTTTTATTCCTCTTCTTCTCCTCTATTCTTCGTCTCCATTGCCAGAGTGTGGCGACGGCTCTCGGCTATGAGTTCAGCCTTCCGTCTCTGAGGTCTAAGCATTCTCCGAATGGAGGGGTTCACGGCAGTTTGACCGAGCGCGGTGACAAATTGGGAAAGATGCGCTCCCCTCGCACCAGAAAGGTGTCGGTTCAGCTGGCCAAGAGTGTGGATCAACGGGGTGTTTCCGTCGGTTACATGCCGATGTGCCACATGTTATCCTGTGATGATGCGTTTGACGCCCATAAAAGGATGCTTTTATTCGGCAGGTTCGAGTGAAGCCGGAACGCCGCTGTTAACGGCTCCACACAGCGGGGTCTTCACAAAGGAGTCCGCTTCCCCTCTCGCGCACTCGAGTGGCAAGAAAAATACACACACTCGCACACCCTCCCGTGCCTCTTTTGATATCTGCAGAAAAGGGGGCTTTGAAGTTCCATATCTTTCACCTGCGGGTAAGGGAATGAGCGAGAGAGAGATGGAACGGGAGGGGGGGGGCAGAGATACAGCTGAGGGGGGGAGTGGGAGTGTTTGCCCCAAGAGATATCAATGATATATGAGGATGATGTCAAATCGCAGGTCAGATCCAGCAGAATTCAGTGCTTTTTAATAAAAAAAAATGAGTCAAACCATGAAAACTCCCAGCGTACATAAGTGGCAGCAGGAGACAAAGTCACTGCTCGCCATCAGCAGTGGTCTAGAAGGACCGTGAGGCCACCTAATGGTGACAGGCGCTAATTTCGAGATTGGCCGTCCTCCATCTTGGCTATACACGCTTAAGGTCAACAACAAAAAGTAAACATTTTTTTAAAAAAAAAAAAAGAGGAGCTGCTTTGATAATATCGCAAGATCGCTCACTTTTCTTTTCAAATGGACCTTAAAGTACATTTCCTAAATTGTTAATCGAGGAGGCCTTTTAAAACTGTTGGTTGCTGCTTGCGTATGTCTACAATATATATAATGAGCCTGGACAAATTGAACAAAAGCAAAACCCAGTAGTTAAGTCTCTTCCCCTCTCTCTCTGTGTCTAGCTAGTCCCCTAATTACCAGAGCATTTTAATTTACGGTCGATGTAATGCGTGGTGTTAGAAGCCGTGCGCTGCGCCGCTCTCGCAATCCTCTGCCAGCCTCTGCTAAAAATAGCAGCCTTTGAAGTGAGCAGTGGCGCTAATCTCCGTCATCTCATTCGCCTTTGACATATATAATGTAACGTGGGTGCGCTCTCTGGAGCAGCGTGCGAGGGGTGTGAAATATAAACCCGCAAGCTCGCTGTGGTTAGACAGCCAGGAAATTTCTGGAAAGGATGTTTTGAGAGAGTGGAGGGGTGGGCACCGAGGTGTCTTATTGTTGGGAACAGCAGAATAGGCCGATTTGCTGCTTAGTCTGGAGGGGCCGACTGATCCGAAGCAGGAATACGACATATTTGTGAATACCACCCCCACCTACCCCCTTCCCCAGAAGCTGCCTCGCCTCTGCCGGTGCTGGAAATTAGGAAATGGCTCACTGCCCCGGTCTGGAAGATAGTTAGATGTGATTAGACCAGGTGAGGACTGTAATTGCTGTACCACTAATTATGGAATGTTTTCTCGACTGTCCCATGCTCAAGATGCAGAAATGTCACCCCCCCCTCCTCCAACTCTCTGCAGCATTGAAGTAATGAGCATAAACACTCACCCATTGCACCAAGCACTGAGCGTATGTCCAGCTACGCTTTGCGGGACCCTACGTGCGGATTGTGGCACAGCGGGGACGTCAGAGCAGGGGGGCTGTGGATGGGGATGCATGGCCCCTGAAGCATCGCGGGCCGCTGCTCACACCCAGGTCCAGTAGCTGCGGATCGAGCCGGACAGCCCAGCCTGCCCTTGCGGTTTCCAGGTCCGTATAACGCAGGCGTCTCTCGGCGGGACCCGGCAATCATCGGTACAAACCGGCCTCAATGAGCCACGTTTAAAAACAAATCTCGGCTTCTTTTTTTCCCCACTATGAAATGGAAATCTCAAACAGGCAGAGTGATCTATCATTTACGACCTTCCCCTTCACATGTATAAGTTAAAAGCCCGGGAGGAGAAGGAAATGGGGAGACAGTAGGTCTGCGTGGTGTGAGACGGACTTTGAGGGGGCGTGATTGGCAGTGAAGTGTGAAGGCAGGGAAACAATAACATATCCCAGGGATCTGATCAGATAAGGGGCTGTCTCAGAGGCTTTCTGGCCGCTTCCGGCTCCTTCCGTCTTGACAGGGCTGTCCAGGGTGCCTTAAAGCTACAGTGTGTTCTGTTTCTGGAGAAGTGTGTTCTCTGCGACACCCCAGTGTCCTGTGTGGCTCAGCAGGTTAGCATTCTATGCCCGTGACCGGAAGGTTGCTGGTTCAAATCCTGAGGTTGATAGCAAGATTTTACTGTTGGCTTGCTGAACAAGGCCTTTAACCCACAATGACTCCAAGGACTGTGACCCTGTTTTCTCAGTCGCTTTTTCAGTCCAAGTCGCTTTGGATAAAAGCATCTGCTAAATGAATGAAATGTAAATTGAAAGGGGCGCACACACTAAGAGCGCTCAGTACTAACATCTTTGTTTTATTTTGAGTGAAGCATTTTGTGGTTTTAGTCTTAGAAAAGCGCCATATAAATAAAATACTTGCTTTTTAAATCAGTTCTAAGTGTTTTTGCCGTCAGTGCTAAACCGATGAGGACATGCAGACTCCAAAGACAGATTAAGAGGTGGGAATTGATCCTACACCCTTTGAGCTGCACAGGGTGGGAATCAAATGGGTGTGAGGCTATAGTATGACCCATCTAGGCACCATGTCCCCCGACTTTTTCAGCTATTATAAAGTTGTCTCTTCTCCATGTTCCTGAAATGCCCCAAGAATTTGTTGCATTTTTATGTACCATTTACTACCGACACCTTTAATATTCATGTCCAGAGTCCTATCTGTGAGCATTTGCACCATAGACTTGCTCTGAATACCAGGCCGGTATTTATCTTCTTTCTCCTGTCACTTAAGCTGAATTGGACCTCTGTCTTCGGAAGTGGTTATGTTGACACACTTGTCTATTTGTGTGTGTGAGTGTGTCTGTTTACAGTATGTGTGTGTGGGAGTGATGAATATATTACATTATGGGGATAATTGATAACATCCTGTTATTTTGATGTGGGGACCATTTCTTGGGAATGGTTCAAATGGAAAACTCATTTTATAAAAATCTGTGACTGCAATCAAAAAAGTAAAATTCTTGTATTTTGTTTGGTTACTTACGGTTAAGTTTTGGGCTGGGGAGGGGGTAAGGGTGTCGTTGTTGAGATAAATGTTTTTTCCATAGAAATAAATGGACAGTCCCCACAAAGATATGAATACCAATGTCTGTGATTCTGTCTGTCTGTGTGTGTGTGTCTGTCTGTCTGTCTGTGTGCGTGCGTACATGTGTGTGTGTGTGTGTGTGGGAATGTGGATGGATGGGATTTAGGGGAAGCAGGATGTCCGCACCCTCCTTCACCGCCATCATAATTATGTGCTGGACAGAATTGAACATGCCTATTCCAGATTAATATAATGATGTTCTGCATCATTAATAGAGTGAGACATGGGGCCGATTCCCTTATTCCTTCTCCCTGTTTAGGTGTAGGTTTACGTTTTTTCCCTGTTGAAGCCATTTGAATATCTCCGCAAAGCCCGATGTATATGACTTTTACGCTGTCAAAAGATGAAACCTAATTACTTGTGAAAGTCTTCTTGCATGACATGGTGAAATAGATGTGATGGAGTTTTGCTTTTATGAGCCTGCTGTGTTTTCGGTAATAAAACCCACAGTAAAAGTCTTTTTTTTGCCACTTAAATAGAGCTTTTCGGCTTTTACATACTTCTCGAGATCATATTTTAAGTTCCACTTGTCAGTATAAATATGCCTTAAAGTCAGATTGTGTTGTTTTCCTGAGAGACTCCACAAAGAGGCAGTGTGAGGTGATATCATACGTGTCGCCTTCCCGGAGCATCACTCTGAAGCTTGTGCTCTTACTCAAATCTTCACACCCTCTGATTTTGCACACGTGTCCTTTCCTGGAGCAGTGTGGTGGCTCAGTACAGAGCACTGGGGCCTCTCACGTCAAGGGCTGACAGATTCCTTGGTGTCTCCGTTGCCCTCATCGTCTGCGACCCCGGACTCCTGCCCCGTCCCTCCGGGGACAGGTTCCCAGCTCACTGTGACACTGTGCTGGATAATTCATTATGAAGTGATGCGTGGTCTTTCTTTAGGCACCACTTCTGCATATGTGCCAGTCGACAAAGAAGGGCCTCCCAGAAGCTTTGCAGATGTTAGCACTGGGCCCGGTTCTGCCCAGTAGTGCTCAGAGTGTAGAGTGCACAGCGCTGTCTCTGGCAAAGTGTGACATGACTTTGTTTTTCTCAGTTTTGAGCCCCTGCAGTCCACTTTGCTTTGAGAGGCAGACCTCTGTCAACAAGGTTAGATACTGGAAAGAGACAGATTGGGCAGGGCTATTAGAGGACTTGGCATTGGATATAAGTCTGTCTTGGTGAGACTTTTAAGCAGGAGTCAATGGAGTCTTGTTAGAGATGGAGGGGAGGTGGTGTTTGGTCAGGTTCTAGGGCAGCCGTGACGGATGATTGATGGGTCTCGACTTGCCGGTGTTTATATTTTCATTTCTACCTGTCTGACTCCATGCTCTAAATACAGCCCCTCCTGAGGCTTTTAAACAGCAGCATTATGGGGATTGACAGTGGCAATTTGTCTGCTTTTCGTGAACATTGCGAGGTCCGTGTCTCACTGGAGGTGCCAAACCGAAATCCCGCCGACTCTTGTGCGCGCCTCGATTCAGCTACCCAGGCAATGTTGAATGTTCTCCTTCATAATGTTGGAACAGCTTAAAAATAAGTAGGTATACCCACCTTATGGGCAAGTATATATGCCTTTAGTTGGCATTTTCTTTTGCCATTTGCTCACCAAACCTTCGTGTTAGGTAGCTGTGGAGAGATGGTAAAAAAAAAAAAAAACAGAAAGAGGAAGTGCAGGTGGTCTACGGAGGCACCGAAATACAGTATAGGGCTGAGATAGACCGTCCACAAACTAAGGAGGTCGTGCTCTTCAATCACACACTCTGTTTGTGTCCCATTTGGCCTGGGCTGCTCAAACCGTCTGAAGACAGGTGGACGACAGCATCCGGACATCCCCGCCGGAATAAGAGCTGTGAATCAGCCAACTGATACCACATCTGATGGACAGTTCTGCACTCAGCCACAGGATACACACCCTGATGCTATAGGAAAGGTCACTTAAAGGTTATGAGCCAAAAAAAGCCCTATTTCTGCTTTTTGTTAGAGAAAGTCAAGGGAATATAAATCATTATTAGTTTTTTATTCCTATCCCTTTGTGATATTGGCAGATTTTGTAAGCGATTGACTTTTGTAATCTGGCTAGTTTTGGTTACATGTTAAAATCAGTTCCTACTACCTGCTCTACTTAAAATTGCTCATATTTAGTGTAGCTGTATAATATGCACTGATGAGTGCAAACAATTGAAGAGCAAATCTGCAAAACTCACTCAGTCCACGGGATACAGTTTTGAGAAAATTTCTCTTAAACTTACTGAGCTTTGGAAATTTTTCTTTGTTGGATTACATGGCAACTGAGTAAATTTTGGTTCCCAAGACTGTAACATATGATGAGAAAGCCTGACTTTAGGTGATTCGTGGATTAATCTCAAAAACAACAAAAAAAATGGACCAAAAAAGGACCAAAAAGTTTTGGAATTATGGTCTTCGATTAACCCCCATTGAGCTGCTATGATCATTAGCGAATTGAAGAAAGGAAACGACATCAAATGTAACATTCATCCTCGTGTCTGCAGAAGACAGAACGCATGCATGTTTTCCTGAGAGAGAAAGTCACAGGAGAGACTGTAATTCGGAATTATGCTCACAGAGAGTGAATCTCTCCTCCATCTCTCATCGGCGTAGGACTTTGCCCGCCACCGAGCTGTATTAATCACAGCCCTGCAAACCGGCTCAAAGCGAGCGGGGAGGGGTTGGGGGGGGGGGGGGATGAGCCCTTATCACTTTGATTCTCATTAGCACCAGCTCAGCCTTGCAGCTGGCTCACTCCTCTATCCAGGGGCATGAAAGTGGGAGCTTCTCATACGCATCACACACCGGGAAGTGTGCTGGCTCTGCATGGCGGGAGTTCTTGGCGCATGGGCCCGTATGCTCTGCTTCACTGGGCTCGCACTCGCACCCCCCGTCCGGCATGAATCATGGACTGGCTCGGGAACCGACTCATCGATGTGTCCCCGATTAATGGGAAGGTGGCCAATGATGAGTGCTAATGCCAAGTGATGTGTGTCTGTAAGAAGGCCTCAGAGCTTCCTGCAGTTCTGCTCCTGTCCCGGGCAGGACAGTGAGAGCTCAGTTCTGTATCCTCACTAACTTTTCTGGAAATCAGAACTTGCTTTACGAGGATGCCTGACAGCATGCAATACCTAACCTTCCTACTGGTGGAAAACTATGACTCCAAACCATGCATTTCTTACTTGAGATCAATGAAGTACCTACTTATTTGTTCAGTGTGCTTCCGTGTGTGTGTGTGTGTGGCCCAGGTATACCTTACCTTGTGGGGACCAACCATATGGAAAAATATGGGAAAATTTCCCATATGGTAAAAATCTATGACTGCCAATGAAAAAAACTAAAAATGCAAAAAAAATTGTTTTGTCTGTTTACTTATGGTTATGGTTAGGGCTGGGTAGGGGTTAAGGTTGTCATAGTTAGCATTAGCATTTTTCCCATAGAAATGAATGAGCAGTCCCCAAAAAGATATGACTCTGTGTGTGTGTGTGTGTGCGTGTGCGTGTGTGTGTGTGTGTGTGTATAGGTTTGACTAGATTATATATGGGGAACAAAATATCCACAGAGTGTAGTAAAACCTGAAACTTCCTTACTTTTTGAGAACGTTTTTGAGGTCCCCATATGGATAACCTCAAATTTACAGAAATCTGTGAATGCAATCAAAAACGTAAAAATGTCTTATGTATTTTGATTGGTCACTTATGTTTAAGGTTAGGGCTGGGTAGGGGTTAAGGGTGCTGTGATTAGGATTAGGGTTTTTCCCATAGAAATGTGTGTGTGTGTGTGTGTGTGTGTGTGTGTGTGTGTGTGTGTGTGTGTGTGTGTGTGTGACAGAGAGAGAGAGCAAGAAGGACTATAAGGGGGGGGAATGACAACTTTGCCATGGTAATTAACATATCTACAGTGTAGATAAGATCCTAATTTGCATAATGTGTTTTTAACTGCCTTCTAATAACCTTGGGAGACAGCTAATGGAGTGAAGCCTCTGTGTTTGTGCAGATAGAGGCGGAGTCTTCCTGGTGGCTCCTTCAGCGTTGCCATGGAGCTAATTTGATCCAATACCCTAGCCCCGCCTTAAGTCTCTTGGCACGGTTGCCGGTCAGAACCAGTCACAAGCTCACACCTTACAACCCATGTTGATGCTGATTTCTAGCACTCTCCATGTGACATGCTCCCCAGTCATGTCGGGAAATACCAGACTGAATTGTGGAATGCGGAATGTGTTTTCAGTAAGAGTTACTGATTTGTGTTGTGTTTATATACATATAATTTTTAGGGGCTTAGCTGCATTTTTCCCTTAGGGGTCTGGCTGTCACGATGAGAGTTGGATTAGTGGGGTCACCACGCTTGTGGGCCGGCTTTGGCAGCTCTGGGCCACTTGTCTTCCCTCCCCAGATCTAGGCCGCGGGGCCTGCCAGCGAACAGGCGGATTAGTGCCTGCCAGTCGGCCTTCTTCGTGCCCTGGACGCCGCTGGTAATTGTAATCTGGCACCATCGACTTCGGCTTGGCCTGGGAAAGAGCGTATTCTGCTGGCCTCCCTGAGCTGTGGAGCTTAGCACTGTTTGCCACATTGCGGTGCTCTAAGCGGCCTTACCGGCTTGCCCCAGAGGCCAAGGAGAAACCTGAGGGCTTGCCCCCCTCCTAGATAGGCAGTAGGTAGCGCTTTGCCATCGTGCCACAGCACAGGCGTCAAGATGACAACATTTCATAGGAGCTCCACTGAAGTGAGCCCTGCCATGGAGATCTGAATATGCAGTTCTGGTGTTACCTCAAGCCCAACTGTGCATTAGCAGCAAAGACAGCAAGTTCTCATTGGTTCCATGCACTGCACTTCCCCAGCCAGTCTCCATATCCTTTGTACAGTCACTGCCATGATGTCATCAACATCATCTTTATACCCCTTCTCCTGGTGAACGTCATGGTGGAAGCTTGCTGATTGGGTCAAACTGGACCTTCACTTTCCAAGGCCACAGACTTCAACTCATGGGTGCCATGATGATCTATGGATTTTCATCACATTATCCATGGTTTTGTTTTTTTGGGCATCGGAGCGGGACAAACCCTCCATGTTTGTGGATTGAGAAGCTCTGTCATGTGGCCTTGATCAAGCTGGGTGTACAAAGCTGCAAAACCTGTAACGCTAGGTGGTGGAATGCAGAGGATGTAAAAACTTTATCCACTGAAGGCTAGCCGTGTACCTGTCATCTTAGTAATAATCTATAATAGGATGTGTCCATGGACAAGCTCAGTTATATAAATGCCTGGGTAAAATATTTTAGCCTGTAGCAAACCATTATCCTTCTCAGATTACACAAATGCTCACTAAAAGAATGCCTTTTCACCTCAGAAATTTATTCACATTGCAACACATTGATAAAATGCTACAATGTTTTATTTTGTACACATTTTTCTGCCTCAGTGCTGTAAGGTCATGTAAGCTCAAACAATAACTGCATGGTCACTTCTAATTAGTCATCTGTGACGTCTGTAGCTTATATGGACAGCAGCACTTGCTCAGGTTATGCTGCCTTCTCTGTGCTGCACGTGTGTGTTTTTATGCGTCTTTATAAGTGCCATCGTGCGGCGGAGAGGGAGCCGTCGGCAGGGATGGCGGAGATCTTCTCGCACGGGAAGAGACCGGGGGTCGATTACAAAGCCGTCTCCCCAGACTTTGCTGCGCTCTGTTAACCAGGCATCCCTTGTTTCCAGCACTGTTTCACTGTTACTGAGCAGTTTCAGCAGAATGTTGACAAACATATCACACCCCCACTCCACCCCACCGACGCCTCCCCCCTCCTTCTCCCTCTCTCCTCTGCTCTCGCTCTTCATGCCGTTTTCTGCCCCTGCTTCCTGTGTCCATGTTTGTGACCCAGTGCTTCTTTGTGCCAGAGCTTTTTTTTTTTTAATTCCTCTTACATTACATTTTAGTAACAGTGAGTCAGAATCAGAATTACAATCTGTATCCTTTTATTTGACAAGAGTGAGTGAAAAGTAGAAGGAATTTGTTTTGGTGCAGGGGGTGCCATGAGGTAGAGAATTAAACAGGCAAGCATGACAGAAGTACAAATGGAATAAAAAATAAGAGATAGAAATGAAAATGTGTAAATACATATAGATATGAGTGTGGACGATGGGTAAGTGTGTGTGTGTTTGGTTTGTAATTATTACATTGCAGGGACTACATTTCCCCACGATGTGATAAAAAAACTTCCTACCTTGTGGGAACCATTTTCTTCAGTCTCCACAGGGGGCAACTCAATTTTATTAAAAAAAAAAAAAAAATCTGTGACCTCAATCAAAAAGCTAAAAATGCCAGAAGCCTTGTATTTTGTTTGGCTACTTATGGTTAAGGTTAAGGGCTGGGCAGGGGGTAAGGGTGTCATGGTTGGGATTAGGATTATGGCCGATGTCCATGTCCATGTACAGGCAGCAGACTCGCGGCCGGAATGCAGGCTTTTAAAGGTCCCATCAGCTGTGCTCTGCCTGCTTTCGGTGGATGCCCCATTTCCGGGCCCCCAGGGGTATCCAGCTGAACAGGCCCCTTGTCAGCGGCGTCTTAACGTGGGTTAGTGTTTGGGCTCCGCCAGATTCCTCCAAGAAGTGGGGCCATTATCTCCTGCACGCCCTCCTGAGCGTGTTCAGCACACCCGAGTTTAGCCGTAAATCACACGTTAGCTTCTGACTTTATCCCATACAGAAACGTCTGTCTCGTTCTTCGACATCAACCCCTCGATTAGACGAGTCCTTACTTTATCCCGCGCTTAGCAACATTCTTCCCATAAATCTTACTTAATTAGCCCCGTCATACCAAAACCTAATCTTATCAGAACCTCGATCAAAACTGACAGTAGCATAAAAGGAAATCTAAGTGAACATAACATTTTGAAACTTAATGAAGGCATATGACACCCAATTTCTCTGTATGGAAAAAAATAATCATTCCCTCATTTTCATTATCTGCTTAAACCATCTTCAGTAGCAAGAAAACCAACCCCCTTTCTGTATTTATGTCAATCCCCCACAATGCACTGTGCGAATATTGGCCCAGTCCTCCATCCATATCACGTCTGCTCACTTCTGGTCCTAACATATATGTATGGTAGCATTAAGAACTCACTGGAGGTCTACAATGGTTTCACTGCTGTTCTTTCCTTATTAGCATTAGAAGAGCCATTTGGCACACCGATGAACGTCAAACTCCTTTAACCGCCAAGCAAGACGTACTTCGGCGTACGCAGCCTTTTTGTTTCTGCTAAAGTGCCGTTAGTGTTAGCAACAGCAGCAAATCTAACACTCTCGACCAAAAAGCCGTATGGTTCCTAACAGACTGGGTGCTCTGTTGTGAAGCTGTAAAGTTTTCAAGCGTGGAATGATTATAAAATGCAGTAATATAGACGTAGTTTATTTGTGATTTCATATTTGTTGAAGTTTCCACTTTTTACCAGCTGTATGAAGTAATGTTTTTTTTTTTAAATACAACCCAAGAATTAAGAAATGTACGGTTTATTTGAAATGTTTATTTGATGCTTTATTTGAATTGTCTTCTGCTGAAGTGGCTTGCCGTTCTTGGTATCACTTGGCGTTGTTGCCCCAACAGATGTAAAATGAATATGAGAAAACATTACCTGTGTCATTTTTTTCAAAATAATAAGACTGCCCATACCCAATTGTACAGTAATACTGATTAAAGTGATAATTGTATTTACTATTTATGTTAAAGTGAGGCTTTTGTTTTACCGGTGTGGGATTAAGATTAATTTCACAAGATTAATCAGTACCACTTTACAATCAGGCTCCCTTTTGCTACTGGTAAATGGTAGTAACTCATTAATAAAAAGAAAACTTGTCTATTAATAATTTATAAAGTGTTACAACCTAATTAATAAGATTATAAACCATTCATTAACCATTTATTTGGGTAGTCTTATTGTAAAGTGGCATCGATTAATCTATCGAATACTTAAATCAATTTAGCACAAAAACCTTTGACATGAACACGACTGTATTATGGGTTTTATGGCTTTTTTGAGGTGACAGAAACTCAGCTGCTAGGACGATTACTGATTGTTCCATTGTTTTCTTTATGGGCGAGCGGTCTGCTAATACGATGGCCCATTAACAAAGGCGAAAGGTTTGGTACGCAGAAGTACGTTGCCGCTGGCAGTTAAATGCGGCCGAAAAAACGCTGGCAGCTCTAGAGTTATCCTGCTTATTCAGGATCTATGAAATAAGCCTGTGTCACAAAGCCCGATTTCTTGCTTAGCCAGATAACTTCTCAGATTTAATATACCACAGTTTAAATAAACCTTATTTTTCTTTGCATAATTTTAGACAAGATTTCCTTAAATCCTGCAAGTTATCTGGCTCAGCAAGAAACCCTGCTTCGTGATACAGGGCCCTCCTTCGTGATACAGGGCCCTCCTTCGTGATACAGGGCCCTCCTTGTCTGCTTTGCATCATTGTCTTGCTGTGTGTTTGGCGCATGATCGTGTCAGCCGTGAGATCTTTG
The DNA here is from genome assembly GCA_026779605.1 of Mormyrus hasselquistii. Taxonomy (NCBI): domain Eukaryota; kingdom Metazoa; phylum Chordata; class Actinopteri; order Osteoglossiformes; family Mormyridae; genus Mormyrus; species Mormyrus hasselquistii. The sequence continues at coordinate 25,317,993 of JAODKE010000020.1, read as the reverse complement.
TGTTTTCCCACTGTGATTTGTTTCTATGATGTGTAATTCTGGCATCATCCCTAATGGAGAGGGTTGAAGTGTATTACATTAGTTCCTCACATAAAAATTATACACAATTTACTACTTCACTATATTTACGTGCCATACATCACAATCATACTTTAGCTACTAACAGCATAATCATTGGTTTATTGACCCTTTTAGACAGTATGTGTGTAAATAACCCCACTGGCTACATTTCATTCTGTGTTAATGAATGATCGGTTGGGTTGGGGTTGATGATTGGTCTCCTATTAGGGGATTTACGGCGTATTTTATTTCTCAGGTTCGCACTGCTGGACGACCCAGCGGGCTGGCTCACCGTTAACCCAGTCAAGGGCACCGTGAACACCACAGCCATCTTGGACCGAGAATCTTCCTTCGTTCACAACAACATGTACAGTGCTGTCTTCATTGCTATAGACAACGGTAAAGATGGTTAATTTCCTCACCACTTTGAACAAGGACAGCTTTATATATGGTCATATAACCATTATGATGTTATTATGGCGTTATGTCCAATGCAGAATAATTTGTTACTGGAAATGAGGCTCTTCACATATCACAGTTGCAAAATGTGTCCAATAATTGAATTTTTATACTTGATATTAACATTTAAAGATCTTGAAGGAGCGATGCAAACGGCTACAGAAAACCTGCTCCAAAAAACGTCAGGAAATAAATCAGAATGACTCCTGCGGCAGCTGACGGGATTCTTCCCCCATGTTCCAGTAGCTTCCGCCCCATAGCAGTTGTCAGTTTTCCACCCGGCACATTTATCTGGCACGACCTGATCAGCATCGAAGCACCGCGGTTCCTGCCTCTGGTCCTGACGCGGGTAACGCAGAAAGCTCTCGCTTCCATACCCCCGTGGTTTTCTAAGAAGCCCTGGACCACGAGAGCATCTGAAAAAGGAGCCATTAATGGAGAGAGAGGTCTTTTTATTCATGCTCAGCGCGAGGTTCTGCTGACCCGTGTTTCCTTGCATCACAGAATAAGTTTTACCTTACTCAGGCGTCTTTGGGCTGTAACATTCTGTCCCTGGAATTGTAGCGAGCTAATGCACCGCTTTCTTTATTTATTTCTTCACCTACTCTACAAATAATGAAGGCCGCACTTTTCTGCATTCCTCTCTGAGGTATGGTGAGAGATGTGGACAGCTCTGTCATATACTGACTGGCACCTGTTGTGACATTTAGATGGTGACAAAATGACGGGATGGAAGAATGCTGTGATTTTCCGCGGGGCAGGCGTATCCAGGCAAAGGTCACAGTCCCCGTCCATCTCTAGTGCTATTAGCACCACCCACACACCTGCTGGGACCATCTGATTGGTTTTACTATTCTAGTTCTGCAAAATGTAACCTACAGAGCACACAAGAAGCAATGGGGTGGTGAAGGAACTCGCAGTATGCCCATGGAGGGAAAAGAACACATCAAATTTAAATTAGTGACATTAGTAGCAAAGTCCAAGGATGTCTAAAAGATCGAACAATTGATCAAAAGGCAATTGAATGCAAAATGGTGGTATTGCAAAATTAAACATATTAACTGAGCACAGTTGCCTTTCTTACTTTTTATGGGAAAGCTGTTTTTTGATACTGGAGTTATTTTCAGTTGTAGGTGTTAATGCAGCTGGGTGTACTCTGCTGAAACAGCTCAGGTTGAGTGTGTTCCTCACATCTACAATGATGACGTCACCGTCTGCCGAAGCAGCTCAGCATCCCATTACATCGGGCCTGGGATGCAGAGGATGAGAGGAAACCCTCTTCAACAGAGAATCCCACCACAGCTGCACTGGGTCGCTGTCGGTAATCTGTCTCCCCCGGAGGCTTGTTACCTTCCAGCCAAATCGTGTTGGGGAAAATAAAACTTTGATATCCTTCACAGCAGTATTTGGGATTCTCTGTACTCCCAGTGATAACAAGAACCTACTGGTGTCAAAAGAGGCGGGAAACTTCGGGCTGGATCTGCACTCTACGGTTATTCTTCAACACCATTTATGGCAGTACATCTCCCTGGCCCTTTCTCGGTGTCTAATTTATGACTTTAGCATATTTATCACTATCGTAATTATAATAAGTAGTGCCCTGAAAATAGGTTTGCAAGCTTTTGAAAAAAGGGTATTAGTTATACCAATGGAGCAGCTGTTTTCAGTCTTGGACAGTGGTAGTCATTCCTGAATCTGAAGGCTTTAATTACATTATATATAGGCGTATTAAACCTTTTTTATGGAGCTGTGAATTATAAAATTGGTGTGAATGATATGTTGATTGTATATATTCAAGTATTAACTCAGGCTCTGCTGTTGGCTGTGTTGGCTGTGTTGGCCAGGAATGTTCTCAGGAAAACAGTGCTTTAGTGATTAAAGCTCTGTGATGGCGGGCTTCATGCCGGTCCATGTTGGGGGTTGGGCCACAGTGCCAATATGCGCGATGTCATACAGGGGGCGGTGTGTGGCCCAGCAGGTTAGGATGCTGATTGAGTGATCGGATGGTTTCCAGTTCATATCTCAGGGTTAGCAGAGTAATTTCACCGTTGGGCCCCTGAGTGTGGCCCTGAACCCCCAAATGCTCCAGGGACTGGCTGATCCTGCTGTCTCAGCTGCACCTTGCTTTGCATAAAAGCATTTGCTAAATAAATGTAGCTACAGTCTCCCACATGAGAGTATCTTCGGGAACATGCTCCTGTACCCATACTTCAGTTGACTGTATACTCCCCATCATTGCTGCTTGGCACATAATCGGTATGATTGACGCTCTCTCATTTTTGCGTTGGGGCAGGAACCTAGAGTGCGAGGGGCTATAGACGTTTTTTCATGTAAGACAAAAGCCCTCCAGCAAAAGTGCCGTGAAGGTCTTGTCGGCACCATCGGAATTCCTCACAGCCTGCCGGGCTTCTCATTCCTCTCAGACGGCGCTTTTGTCATCCGCCGGTACATTACAGCCGGCCGGCCACGGCCTTACCCAGGGTTCCCGGCCCAGGACACTTCCCGGACAGACGTGAGCGGCGTACTCAATGCAGCAGCGTGTCCATCAGTCTTTCAAGCCCAGGATCAGGGCTCCCTGGTGACCAAGGCGCCGTGTCCCTGTCTGGGAGCTACAGGCGGTCTAGCCGACTCCGCTGCGTTTCTTTTTCTGGCACGTCACCAAGGCAACCAGTGGAACCAGCCGCTGCCCGACATGACGCTCACTGTCCGCGTGATCCTGTCGCCACGTGCGGCCCGTACTCTGGGGAGCTGGGACGTGATGGCCAGCCTCTTGTCTGCAGACTAGGGAGTTTTCGTTGTGTGTGGATGCGAATAAGCCAGAAGTTTGGTCTCTGATCGATGGTTCAGTCAGCCCCTTGGTAGAGCCATACACCACTCCTGAACGCGCCAGCAAAACCTTTAAAGTTATGGATTAAATTAATGCAGGAACAACACTGAAGTGAGCAGTTCTGCATCGTTAGAATTAGGTGCAAAATCTTGGAATTTTTCCTCTCAGCTGTCCTGTTAATCAAATATAGAGCATAATTAGTGAACATTACAAACACCTGTGAGGTAAACAAACCATTCTCCTCTAATCTATCACTGATGTGCGGTCAAGCCACCAACAATAATGTATGTGTAGTACATGAGCAACGAGTACAGGCAACAAAAGTGATTAATCAAAGAATTAAACTAATTAAATAAAATTAAATTAATGGGCCACAGGCTTTGATTACGCCACAGCATCACATGATGACAGATTTTACAATATATCGAGTTAAATGGACACCGTTTTCATTTATTGCGCCATCTGTGGCAGTGAGAGGTACTGTACTGAATCACCTCGTACCCAGTATATCTGGGTTGATAGGTTTTGATAACTTGTCTTAAATGTCATATTATTATCAATTAATTCTGCTCACATTTGTATAAATTTTCTTTGTCCATCCATTCCTTTTTCACCACATGTCTTGGTAGGGTCACAGACTAAAGTTAATAATGTTTAAAACTGCTGAAAAATTATGAATAGTTTAAGTCATTATTCAATTGTTATAGTAACATGACTTTTCACACGTGGACAAAAAACAGAAATATATAGGGAGAAATACAGAAAGAAGACATAATTAGAAATATATATATATTTTTGTTTTGTTACGCTGTAGGGAAAAACAGTCCCATAACATTTCATTTAGTAGCTGTTGTCTCTGAGATTGTCTCAGCCTCACGCTTCTTTTGCATGACAAAGGCCCTTCTGTCTGAATTACACTGACTTTTACTGCTGCATCAGGAGGTTATGAAAAAGCTGTGCTACATGCTAATGAAGAATATTAACCTTGGTGTTATTAATTATGCATTGTCTCCTCCCAGGACACAAAGGACTGAAGTATTTTGTATTATAGTACAGTAGTCTGCTGGAGATGTTGCTAGGGGCAGCTGCCCTTTATGTAGGTGATCAGGACCTGAGTATCTCCACTGGGTCTCCCTGTAAATGAAAACCCCCATTTACATCGGGTCGTCAGGTTGATCTTTCCAGCCTGCTGCTGTCGAATGCATTCAGCATTCAAGACTTTTATATTACTGGACTTGGCTTGGCATTGCTCATGTGTCAGGAAGATGGGTGTCTGCAGTGAAGTCACTGTCAGACTGATCGTTTATAGCAATAGGATAGGAATACGGGGATCTTCGTCCCAGTCATCCAGGAAGCTGAAATCTCAGCCAGTAATCTGCAAACCTGGCCTCGGTGACGGTTGCAGCGGAAGGTTTCAGACCTGGGCCGACTCCTCTCCATTAGACACAGATGTTTTTCTCTGTGTCACGCTCCATATCACAGGCACCCGTGCTGCAAGCTGCTCGTGGGCCGATGATTGCATGACATGGACGCAGAGGTAGGGAAAAGGGTATCGATCAGCCCTGGGAGCTGGCTGCTTTTTCCCAAATTAATCTGCGTGTCACTGAGCCCTGCTCCGCCACTCTGGCAAAGGGTGGCCCCAGCGGTGACACGCCGGCCTCCCAGCTTAGCATAATCTCAAGATCGGCACTGCTCATTTCTCAGCCCTATTAAGAGCTCAATCAGGGAATGTGACACTGGAAAAGCTTCAGATGCGGAGTGGAGGAAAGAGCAGGGCATTAGTTTCTGGTCTGTTACCGCCAGCAAAGGCAACGGGGCCTCATGGATGAGAATAAGTGCCCTTCAGTTTGTTGTTAGCATGGTGAGTTTGGATCTCACACTCCATCAGCGCGCCAGCATCATAAAAATGAAAAGGCACCGGCCAGTGATATGCCATTAGCAGGGTGCATCCTTTTGGGATGAAGCAGGATCATGTGCGGTGGATGATGACATCTGTGAAGGAGATGAAGCAGGATCATGTGCAGTGGATGATGACATCTGTGAAGGAGATGAAGCAGGATCATGTGCGGTGGATGATGACATCTGTGAAGGAGATGAAGCAGGATCATGTGCGGTGGATGATGACATCTGTGAAGGAGATGAGGCAGGGTCATGTGCGGTGGATGATGACATCTGTGAAGGAGATGAAGCAGGATCATGTGTGGTGGATGATGACATCTGTGAAGGAGATGAAGCAGGATCATGTGCGGTGGATGATGACATCTGTGTGGAGAGTGTGGTGCAGGGGATAGTAAATGAAAAATGCATATTTGCCTGTATTTTTCTAATGAAAAAGGCAGACATATTGAGAGGGTTAATGTAAACCAGTGGTTTTCAACCTTTTTTTGCAGTGGGCCGCACTATGTCCAAGTTCAAGTCTCACGGGCCGCATATTATTTA
>JAODKE010000020.1:25262814-25285036 GCA_026779605.1 Mormyrus hasselquistii | reverse complement strand
AGTTTCACTACATTTCCTGGGTGTATCACTAACTCGAGAACCCGTCTTACACACTTGGGCGCTTGAAGATTACTGAGCTTTTCGTCTTCCTTTCAGAATCACTTACAGTGGAGAGAACAGAGGTTTTTTTTTTTTTAAAATCGATCCCCCTCCCTATTCGACATTCCGGCTGTGGAATTGGATCAGTTTTGATCGAGCACATGCTCAGAATTTCCGCGTGTCGCTGCTCTTTTCAAGACATCTCCTGAAATTACATGTTGCGTTTGTCACAACTGCCCCGTGATCTCAATGGCCGGGGAAGAGATGACACCCGACTGTACGGACTTGTGGAAATGTACTCTTTCTGACAAGAACCTTTTCGAGGTTGTTTCCAATGCAGGAAGAACTGGGTCTGCTTCCCAACAGCACCAGAATTGGTTTAAACAAAAAGTGAAAGTGTGTCAACCCAATGGAAACCCAGCAGAATAATTTTCCCAGTTGGATGTAAGAGTCCCAGTGGGTTTTGGGGGGCCTTTGTCATGTCAAAACAAGCCCTGTGCTCCTCATGCACGACCTTAGGAAGGTCACTTAACTGTCACGAATCACGGAAAACCTTATTTAAGGAAACATTCTCATTCCTCCAGAAGCTGTGGAAGGTGCTTACGTTTATACCTGCGATTCCGTACAGCTCTTAGTTACACTGACAAATGGACAGCGTTCCATCCTAGAGGCTGCTAGTGCCAGCCACCCCAGCCCATCTCCCTCACCAGCAGAAGCTCATCCCAGCCCCCGCAGGCCCTGTTCCCCAGTCAAAGCCCCGCCCACAACTAATCACTGGTATTTGGAGAAGTTCACGAAGCAATGCCTAGGAGATGCGAAAAAATGTGGCAAGAACCAGCATACATAGCCCGGAGTGACAAGGCAGAGAAATGGAAACATGTCACGGCTGGGAAGATGGAGAGCGAATCAATAAGGCTTCATACTGTCCTGCGAGGCTGTGTGTGTGTGGGGGTGTGTCTGCGTGCGTGTCCGTGTAAAAGGGTGTGTGTGTGTGGGGGTGTGTCTGCGTGTGTGTCCGTGTGTAAGGGTGTGTGTGTGTGTGGGGATGTGTCTGCATGTGTATCTGTGTATAAGGGTGTGTGTGTGTGGGGGTGTGTCTGCGTGTGTGTCCGTGTATAAGGCTGTGTGTGTGGGGGGTGTGTCTGCGTGTGTGTCCGTGTATAAGGGTGTGTGTGTGCATAAGTGTGTTGGTGTGTTTGAGGCATTTCTCTACCCATCCTCTGACACATTGTAACTCTGTCTTGAAATAAACGAATAAAAAAGATATATGTCCAAAAATTCTGTCACTTCTTATGATTCTATATTGGCAAACAAATGTATGAATTAGGAAAAAGAATGACAAAAAATAATAAGTCATTAGTTTAACAATGTATATAATGCAATTGTTGCCTCCAAATCCTTTATTAAGCTGCTTCAATTAAGAATCCATAATGGTTGATTTTTTTTTTGCTACCTGTTTGGCCAGCAGCAAAGGAGATTAATTATTCTTCATAAGAGTTTAGACATGTGAGGGCATATGTGGGATTTGCAAATGCTGAATGTGTTTTAGTGCTTAAGGATCGGCTGATACTGTATCAGTGGCTGATGGCATCACACAGTTGTTTTGTACTTCATTCAAGGGTTATTTATGTAAAACATTTCCACTAAGTGCTTGTGCTTTGAACAGTAATTATCCAGTAGGGGCTGGTTAAATGTTATGGAACCTTTGACTGAAACTGGATTGCAGGCATTTGGGAAGAGAGTGACAATATAATATAATACAATTGAATATTGTATTATATGTAAGTGTCCCCACAAAGATATAACTCTAAACCCCTGTGTGTGTGTGTGTATGTATACAGAAGAAAAAGTTTCCTTTAAAAGAAGAAAAAAGCAATGTTGTTCCAATGACTGATACACTCTCTCTCTCTCTCTCTCTCTCTCTCTCTCTCTCTCTTTTTCTGGTATTTCCTTTCAGATCTGTGAAGTCTGCTGATTCCTGGCTTTTTTGTGTTTCTCTTTTGAGATTGAAGTAAAACACAAGGAGATAAAATATTTCTCAACCCTGAAATATGAAAAAAAATATCATGAATGCCCATCCCTCTGAAAAGTCCTTTCAAAGGTATCTAGATCTCTCTCCGCGCCTATCGCTTCACACTGCACATAGATCTATCCCTCGCCCCCCCTGCTTCTCAGTTTCTACCTGCTGCCCCCCAGTATCTGCTAATGTCCCGCCCCACGTCAGCTCCTATACCAACCAGGTGCTCCTCAATCTCTGTCCCGCCCCACGTCAGTCTCTATACCAACCAGGCCCTTCTCAGTCTCAGTCTCTACCTCTGTCCTGCCCCATTTTGCCTCTCTGTCCTTTTCTCCCAGCCACTCTGTATCTCCGCCCCACCCCTTCACACATCATCCGTACCCCACCCCCTCACCACTGTCAGCCATATCTCTCTGAGATAGACCCGTCTGTGAATGTCTTCTCTCCTCTCCCTTGAATGGCCTTTTCTGCTTCTGTCCCCTCCGTTTATTTTGTCTGGATGTTTCTCTACTTCCCTAGCAAATGCATAGAAACATCACAAGAGCCTGAGTTTGTGGTAGGAGAGAGAGCAGCTGATGTTTCCTTTATTTCCCCAGTTTTCTTTTGTGCTGCAGACAACTATATTTGATCTCATTTCTTATTTAAGGAGAGAAAAGCGATTCAATTTTGTCTGCAGCGGTAAAGGGTCTTTTAGGGCAGGGTTAGTTTTTTTCAACTTTGTTTTGCTGCATTAGTTGTAATTGAGTGGAATATAGCATATCCTCTATAGTAACAGTGTGAAATTTGACAGAAATACACTATATATTTTTTCTTTTTTTTTGTTTTTTACAACTGTAACAATATATTAAGTTGTGTGCCGTTGACTGCAGACAGCTGAACTCCCCATCTATGACCTGTCCCCCCAGCCAAGAGAAAAAAAAAAAGAGTAAAAATTAATCTTTTTGCAAATGTAGGGCACTGTTTCTAATGTTGTTGATGTTTTTCTCTTTTTGACATACATACTGCAGTCTTTTGAGAATAGGGGGTGTTTTAGGTTTGGGGTCTTAGATTAATTTCCAGACTGGCAGTCTTTGTGCCCCAGTGCTTTATGGTTTCTGATCATTTCTGCCTAGAGCACAGCCCTCCCCAAATCACTCAACAGAAAGACAGAAGCCTGTTGATTTGGTGGCTGGTTCTGCGTTCTTTTGGATCGTGAGTTTCTGTGGGTTTGTGTAAAAGATCCCATAAGTCATGAACAAACAGAAATATGGATGATGTCATGAGTGAGTTATGTCTGTCTTTTGCACTGATTTAATAAACCCGTTACTGTACCTCCCACCACTTGGAGCTTGATTCTTTATTTGTGGTTCGGCGTCTGTCCTTGTGGAGTTTCACACATGCGCCTCCTGCACACTGCTGTCTCCTCCCAGCTCAAAGGCATGCAGTCGCAGTAAATCAGCATCACTCATAACAATATGCCTATTTCAGTATGACAAGTGTTAAAAGTATGACCCTCACTGCGGTTTCACAAATGTGTTTTTTTGGTGAGAAAAGACAAACTTTTATTAAATCTTTTAATTAATGAGTAATTGAAAAATTCTACACCACTAATTAGGCCACATACGCACAGACTCAATACATGCACTGTCAAATATGCCTTAAAGGTATGACTATGGGTTTTTTGATGGATAACTTTTCCAAATATGCATGAGGTTATTCTCATTAAATATACATAAAATCAGCAGTGGACATTGCGATTCATTTTTACTGCCTTTCGGTCTCTGATTGTTCGGCACCGAAATTCTTGAGTGATTCGTTTTAGAAACTGCTCCTCTCTGTAAAACTGTAATATGTAAAGCTGGGAGGTCTTGGGGATTTTGCAGCCCCAGCAGCCAGAAGGCTTTCAGGAGGGTGCTTGTACTGTAGCAGCTTCTCCTGGAATCTTGACTATTGATGAGTAAATAAAGGTTGGTTGTTCCTGGGAGCAGAGCTAATAGAGGTATTATCTCTGGCTCCCTGTGGTGTGTGTGTGTGTGTGTGTGTGTGTGTGTGTGTTTTTCTTTCAGATTCCCTCCGAGAGGAAGACTGTTGATATCCCTTGGAAGGCACACAGTGGTAGGTGTTGACATGACAGATGAATGCCATGGACCCTGAATCCTCAGTCAGGCTGAGAAACAGAGCTGTCGGTTACCTAATTGTTCCTCAACAGCTGCCGACAGGAGAATTCTACAGATGCCCCTGGCATGTCTTGAAGTAACTAAGGCGATTCAGTTTATCAACAGGCCCATGTGTGTTTGGGCGTGCAGGTAAGTGCTGTCAGCATTGTGACCATGGTGAGTGGTCAGGAGTTTCTTCTATGGTGATATCTTGCTGGTACAGGGATTAACCCTTTCACTTGCTCGCTGTCTTTAGCCAGGCAGTAAACACCCCAGGACATACAGATACCACATGTACTGGCCCTGGCTGAGTAGCTAATGCCTCAATACTACCAGGACACCAAAGGCTCCCCACCATCCATCTGGCACTCCAGTGTTCATACACCTTCTACGGTTCTCTGTTCCCCAGAAGACTGATTTGCTCTCAGATCTTTGGTCGAATAGGAGACGGCTTGTACCTGGCAGCGCTTCACGTCACAGTAGGATCAAGTGAAAGAATGAAGCTCATTTGCTTGTAGGATGGACGGCAGGCTGTAGGAGTCATTGCCTTTAAAAATTAATTACTGCTGTTTCTGTACGCCATTCTCTTCATTAAACTTATTAGCAGGCTCTAAAGGCATTCATACTGCATCTGTCGGTTCCATGACTTCGATTTAACATGTCTTTCAGTCATATTTTTTTATTTTTTGGTAATTAGCCTTTGGTTCGTTTCAGAGCCTGACTTTGGGAATGCCGGCTATGTTGTCATTAAGTTTATCGCTGTTCTTTTCAAGCCCAGAGGGAAGACAGAATCCTGTAACACATGTTGGGATCGTGGCTGGACCACTGGTACTGATCCAAGGGTGGGTTTGGAAGGAGAGCGGCCTGTTTTGTGTGAGATGGCAGGAAGTGCACATTTTTCCAAACAATTTTTTTCTCGACAATAACTCTGCTGAACTTTGATTAATGATTCTAAGTGCAAAGGAATTACCAGCTTCGTTCTCTCCTTCTGATAGTGGCACTGAATGAGACTTCTATTAAAATATCATTAATTTCCACCCCTCGCCTCCAGAATATACTGTAAAAATGCAAAGCAAGGATGACCCATGTAGTACTGGAGCACCTAACTCACCAGTCACCTCTGCATCAGTTTCCTTATTGTAATTCCATGCAGACAGCTGCACTCCAAGCAAGGCCTCCCAGTGATGTTGGTTGTGTCTACTGGACACTGACTAAGAGCAGTAATTCTGTCTCCTTGAAGTGCACCTGAGTCTCACACAAATGTAAGTGTTCTAATGCTTGAGCTTTCGCAGTCCTAACGGTATCACTAAGAATAGTTAGCCCTAAGTATGTGCACTGATGTCGGCAGGCGTAATTCTGTGAATCCATTACCAAGCACACACACTCTCAGGTAGTTACACACTGACAACAGTAGCGAAGCCAGAGGTTATTGAGTGGGTGGGCAGGCTGAAAATTAGGTGGGCCAATGCCAAAACAATTCACTCGGTGACAAAATCACACTACAGGCTCAACTTCTTTTTGTTGTTGTTTTTTTACATTTTTAAAATGACCTGTGGCATTACCAAGACCAAATGATCAATGACAAAGAAAAATCTATTGGCCTTTCAACAGCACATTTCCTCCAATTGATCAGACCACACACACACACACACACACACACACCGTTTTATCGAACTGTATCGCTCACTGTGAACACTGAATAGGTGGGCCTGAGTTGTACCTGGGTAGGCCAACAGTTTTTTTTGTAACTATGCTTTATACAAGTCACAGTATACAGCACCAGACAAAATCATGTAACAGTCATGGCTATCGTTTGACAAAGTGGCACAAGAAAAAAAGAGAGAAAAGATGGGGAAAAAAATAAATAATAATAAGGTAAGTATACAAGTTCAGTTCAGTAGTTTTTACCAGTAAGAGGTGAGTAATGAGACGGCAGTGAGGCACTTTTACTTCAGACACTTTCACTTATGAATATAAAATGTACCTGATAAGATAAAAAAAATACCACATATTGCAAAATGTTATTTGGGTCAACAAAGTAACAGATTATCTTTTAAAGCAAAGGTATAGGAACTATTGTTCAGCCATGTCTGACCTGATTGCTGTACATTACAATGAAACCACAAATGGGGAATTGTCTTCTTAGACTGATTACAAAAAGTGTAATGATCTGCGACATCCACAAACCTGACAACAAAGTGGTTAGCTGGGTAAATGCAGTGCAATACTTTAAAATGGTCCTCCTTGGCCTTATTTGAAATGTCATCTATAATTGAACCCCAATAGAATTTCCACTGTGGTACAACTTTAGTTTGATTGTGGAGCAATTCCCTGATAAATTTGTTGTCACTTTTTTTTTTTTAAATCAAGTAAGTCGATTCACCTCCAAGGACAGTTTACTGTGTCAACTTAAAATCCCACTAAAACTGAGATGAAAGAGATGTTTTTTGCAAGTAGGTATAGCGTTAATAATTGAATTAAAATCCCTAGAAGGAATAGGGAAATCGAACTTGTGCATAAACTGAGTGTATGACCAGAGTCATCAAATAATTGATATATATGATTAATACCTCTAGCATGCCAATTAGGGTAAAAAATTGATCTGGCACAAACTGTTATTTCTGCATTATTCCACAGTAAGGCTTTATAAGGGGAAAAGTTGTGGATGTAACACATTTTCCAGGCCAAAAGCACTTGTTGAGCCTAGAAACACTTGCGCCGACCCATGCTACTGGTACAATGACAATATCTACAATTTTTAAACAAGGATTTACTGGTTGAATAGCTGCTTAAAGATACAGTGCAACCCAGTTATAGTGATCACAGTTATAATGATCAACCGCTTACATGGATCAAAAAGCTTGGGACTGAATCATTCCTATAGAAATAACTCGCTTACAGTAATTGAGTAGTCCGCTTACAGTGTTCATTTTGGATGTTCTTATACATGACAACATTCGGAAAAATTAAAATTGCGCAAATTCTTTTTTTCTTACTTTACTTTAATTTGATAAGCCTACTTTGCCTTGCGGTAACCCGTCTGTTTCTGGCTAGCTACCCGAGGCTAATGCTGTGTGCACAGAAATCATGAGGGGAAAAAGAAAGTAATTTTCTTTCAATGACAAATATAGACTCATCGAAGCTTTTGATAAACTGCCAAAAACGACCCGCCGAGATGCAGCAGTGAAACCACAAGTTATATTTCATGTACAATATTGCACCGTATTGAAGCACCGAGCAGACAGAGGAATCACGGCAGCGGAGAATAACGACGACAGGAGGCGGACTGACACAATGTCGTTCTTTACGTCACTTCTTAAAAGGACCATATAGCAAGTAAAAATAACGCAAATGCCATGAACGACAGGAAAACATGGGGAAGTTACTCTAAGGATGGTAAGGTGCACAGATGGCGGGTAATCACACAATGGCTAAGACACGTTAGGATCAGACAAGGACCAAGTACAACCACAGTTATAGGCACACGTGACAAGTGGATACACAGCATGTCCATTAGAAAGTAATCTGCCTGAAACATAAAGAAAAAGGAAAAAAATCGGTTATAATGATCACCTGCTTATAGTGATCAATTTCACCCAGACAGATGTGATCACTATAAGTGGATTCCACTGTAGTAGCAATTGCATTATGAGCTGCATCTATCTATCTATCTATCTATCTATCTATCTATCTACAGTATCTATTTGTCTGTCTGGCTGACTGTCCGTAGTCAGACACTTTATGAGAAGAGGAACTGCATATTGTCAAAATCAGGTTTGCTAGATTTTCTTGATGATCTCTCTCAGTAGATTTGGTCCACCCACATCACGAAATGGATTTATATCAAAACATTTTGCCCCAACTGTAATTGAGTTTTAATCCTTCTTTCAGATTTGAGCACCATTGTCCGCATTATCTCTCCTAAATTCATCTCAGCACAGGAGAAGGAAGGTCTGTGGATAAGCGAGCAGATCATTGGGATAAAGCTACTGGGTGCTCACAGGGTCTATTTCTCTGCTTTTATTTAACAAGGTAAGTGCTTTTCTTTGGTTTCACAGGTGTGGGTCTTTCTGGGCTCACAAACCATTTTTTCCAATATCTTTTTCACTTATTGTTTTATTATTTGTGGGCAGTTATAGCAGTGAATTCTGTTCTGCTGCTGCTAGTTTCAGAGACAATAAAAAAGAAAAATATTCAACAGGGATCTCAAAGGTGTTTGGATATGTGGCTGGCTATGGACCATTAGGCACACAAGCAGCACCTGTTGGAAAAGCATATTAGCCTGTTTATTCGGATGCATTTCTATTGTCTGAATGTGTGGACAACTGTTCTGCAGGTGAATTTGTGTTATACATTCTTTCTTTACATCATATTTTTTGAAGTTTCCTGTATGGAGTAATTTGAAAAACTGTACAAGATACAACCTGACAGTAACATCACAATATGGCAAATGTCAATATCAGTTCCATGTTCCAGTTTTCATACCATTGTTAAAAATACAGCCGGATAATAGATAAAGCTATTTATTTATGGTATGCGTTTCATATGTAAAACGTCATGAGCACAGGAATTTTATGCAGTTTAATTAAATTCTTCTTGTTTAATTTCTCTACCTCACATAACGTAGTAATTCCTATGGCCAATTAATGCAAATGAATAACTTGCACAAACCGTATTAGTGTAAATGAAGTGTTAAAGACTGGATAAAAAATTGTCAACTAGTGTGGGGAAATATAATTATTTACACACACACACACACAGATAAGGTAAAATAATAAGGATAATGATTAACAAGACCTCTTATCTGCAGTGAAATGTATTTTAAACTGCCATACTGAAATTTGTAAAACGTTGGCTGTCACGGGGCGGCATGGTGAGGGAGAGACCATCCACGCAGCAGCTCAAACAAACAGGGTTTTATTGGCAAAACAGAACACAGGGGGACAATCAGAAAACAAAGAGACCGCAAGGGGTCAAAATAGAACAAGTAAAACAAAACTAAGGCAGAGAGCAGAATGAGAAGCTACAATAAATTACAGAGGAACACCACCACGGCAACAAACAAAGGGCACCGGCCACAATGACCTACAGTACTGAGGAACAGAACAAAAGCAGGCACTGAAATACACTGCAGGACAGGTGAGAGCCATAATCAACAAATCACTAGGGACTATTGCAATTAACAGGCACTAGAGACGAGGAAACGGGAACAAACACTGAGTGCTATCTACACGAGGAGCAACTAGGAACAGAAGCAAAACAAAACATAACTAAACAAGGCACAGGCAGGGTAACCAAAACAAGTCATTAATTAGCCATACAAGAGACTAGGGAATAAAATAAAACCAAAATATTAAACAAAAGGGAGCCTGGCCTTCAGGCGGCACGGTGGTGCAATGGTTGTGCAGTTAGCACTGTTGCCTGACACCTCTGGGACCTGAGTTTAAGTCTCTTCTTGGGTTCCGCATGTGTACAGTTCCCATGTTCTTCCCATGTTGTCCTGGGGTTTCCATTGAGTATTCCAGCATCCCCCCCCCCCCTACCGTCCAAGACATGTTGAAGCTAATTGGAGGTGGCAAATTGCCTGTGTGGATGGTGTGTGAGTGTGCCCTACGATGGGTTGGTATCTCATCCTGGGTGATTCTGGATCTGAAAAGGGCAAGAGGTTTCAGAAAATGGATGGATGGATGAAGACTAACCTCAGGTCAGCCTTAAACCCCTGATATCTGCCCCAGAGCCTTGCAGCAACCCAAGTAGTGGAGAAACACACTAGGACAACAGCAAACAGGAGAGGGTCAGACGTGCACCAACCCCAACATGGGGAATATGTTACTATCTTCAAACCACTTATCCTGGTCAGGGTCGTGGAATGTTATAAATACATCTTTGATTTAAAGTTAATTATTGATTTTCGAGAAAATATGCACTTATAGTATGCCGACAATGTTTTTCATTGAAGAGAGTTCTTCACATCATAGCATGAAGATACAAAGGAAAGCACATTTTAAAAAAATGAAAATACTGAACAATAACAAGAGAATGTTTTTCCTTGTAAAATCCCTTGGATTAATATGAGGTAATGTGGAGGTAAAGTTCCTGATTTTATTTTGATTCGAGAGCATTGTAAACACACTTCCACCCTGACTATTTGCTTTAGCTCCATCCTGTGTTTATTAAAAGGGTGCATTTGATTAAATATAAGTAATTTGTTGTGCTCTTCTATTGAATATATCTTGCGTTGTGAGCAGCGGCCACGCTCAAGCTCTTAGGCCCCATGTAAGCAGGTCGTACTGGACCCCCAACCCAAATCAATCCAGTTATGTTCCATATTTTTTATAAGTTGTCCTAATTCCCCTCCCTCCCTGTTTGTGAACCCTGCCTTATGATCTGCGTTTCGGCAGTTTTCGATTGACAGGGCTGTGGTTTCCATGCCTCCTACAAAGAGTTCCCTGCAGATCCATTAAACACAACTCATGTAGAATGCAATTCAATTGTCAGGAGCTGCTTGTGGAATGGGCCAATCAAACTCTTTTGTTCAAATTCAGATTCCTATCTATCAAATGAGCTCACTTGAAGCATTAATATTGCAGCTCTGCCCTTGCTGTCAGATTAGCGCCATACAGGCTATATTGAAAAGGGTGATGTGGCATTAACATCCATTGAAATGCGAGTCTAGGTAGTCTAATCAGTTTTGTATATCTAGTTGGAAACTCACTAGGCATGGGTGGGAACAAAGCAAGGGTAGCTGGCGTGATTTTGGCATTCTGGGATGTAGGTCATTATCACCCAGCTAAAGTAGTAATTACCACCCTAATGAGTTAATGCTGAAGGTGGGCATTATATCACAACCACTAAGATCATGTAAAGTGGATAAAATTCTAGTCTGCTGAGCTGAAAGGTAACCTGCTAATTGTCACCTTGCTGAGTTTGCAGGAAGAATAACGCGGTCTCCATGGCAATGGTATGGCTTTGGCAAGCTCCGTACATTAGGTACTACACAATTCTTCAGAGACTGTCTGAGCTCCACGCAGCCACAGGGCCAAATTGGGCAGAATGTCCTCCTCCTGGTGATGCATTCTCAGTCACGCCTTAGTAGGTTTCTAACCTAAATAATTTCCTCATTAACATGTGTACTCCCCTGACTTTCAGCTTTATGGTGACCATTGCTGTGACCGCCAATCGGCTTCTTGCGTAAGGTTTCCCAGAAGAGCAGGGCAGAGGTGGTAGAGGACAGGTAATTAAGGATGATTAATTACTTAATAAAACTCAAAAAATATGAAAAGCGGGACTGTTAGACCTGCAGGGGGTCCATCCCGGTTACTGCCTCAGGAACGCCCTGACCTTTTTCTGCAATCCATGACTCTATAACCTGTATTCTTTAATCAGGAAAACCTCTGTTCTCCATATTCACCAGTTTTTTACCTGCAGACCACAAACTGCGAAGTCAATAGTGGCGTTTTCATTGACCACGATTTTTTGTATTTTGAAGATGCAAACTGAGAAATTCGCAAAGAAAAACCCTCAAAAATCACAAAAAATGTTTTTCGTTCACTTGAAGTGGTTTTCGTGGCGAGTCAAAAAAGAAGCAATTTCTGCAACTACGAAAGGTACAGAATTTGCAAATTAGTAGATGTGTAATACATGATAATTAGTTCTTCTAGAGCTACTAACTCATAGAAAATCCACTGCATGTTGAAGCACGAGACATGGATCTTAATCTCGCGGGATGATAGATGGCAAGAATTATTTCCATGACATCCAGTAATGGAAACACGCCCTATTTGCAATTTCACTTCACTTATAATTTGTGCAGAACTTTAGTGGAAACATGACTAATGCCTGGAAGCCTGCTATTCAGGCTGTGCCGTTCACACAGACTAGAACCCCGCCTGGCCTTAAACACACTGATTACAAAGGCACCACAGAGACTGCCTCCTGACTGCCTTGTTTTGTGTGGTCCCCCCGCCCCCGGACACCTGCCTCATGCTCCTTTCCCAGCACATGTCTGGCAGCATGGGCACGACAGCGGGGCAGCACTTAGAACCTAACAAGCTGCCCCAGCCAGCCATTGGAGGCCCCCCCCTTGCTTTTCCCTGGTGATGCGATCGAAGCGCTTCGTCTCGTTACCAGTGGGGTCCTGCTGGAATTGGCTCTGACAGAGAATTACAGTGTAATTACAATCACTTCACAGATAACATGTTAAATGGCGTAAACCGACAGGTCCCCACCATGCATGTTAATCGGGCCTCCAGCCGGGATGCGTGCTCAAGTGCGCAGCGCTCCAGGACGGTAGCTTCTGGAAAGGCAGTCGGCCCGGGGAATTATCGGAGCCTAGCTGGTTTTGAGGAGCAGATCCCCTGCTGTGCTTTGTGCTGGCAAAGAGGCTTCCTGCGGTGCCGGGCACACCCGCCAGAAAGGGGGCAATCGGCGTTCCGCCGCCATCATGCGTGACGGGTCAGAAAGCAGCCGTCCCCTCTACTCCGTGACGCTCAGTTAAGCGCAGGCAGCTCCAGGTCCCACTGTAACACCCCTGTCGTCGGCGGCGGCAGCTCTGTTTACATGCTCATCCTAACAAATTGCATTTGGAGATTTACATTTTTAATTTGACTTGTTGAGGATTCACTGGAGTGAGTGAGTGTGTCTCTGTGGATCTGTCTGGGTTAGGGTTATATTATTTTTTGGGGACCAAATGTCTCCCGCGATTTAATAAAACCTTTTTTTACGCTGTGTGGACCCACAAATATCTGTGAATGCAATCAAAAAAGTAAGAATGCCAAAAGTCTTTTATTTTGCTTGGGCTTAGTAAGTTAAGGTTGTCATAGTTGGGATAAGGGTTATGACAGGCCACACAAAGATATGAATACAAACGTGTGTGTGTGTGTGTGTGTGTGTGTGTATGGGGTTTAAAAATGACTTGAGCTATATAGTTTAGGAGATATAGGGTTTTTTGTTTGACATTGAAAGTCACATTTCACAGGATCGTGTCTGTACAAACACATGCAGCACAACGAGAGAATGTCAGTTTTTTGGGGGCTAATAACCAAATATCAAGACAAATGATATTTCTGTCCAAGTGAAAAACAAATGCTTCAGTTTTCCGAAAATAACTGAAAAGTATGAAACAAATAAAAACATAGTAAATATAGTCTAGGTAAGTTTGCGCAGCCTTGCAGTGACACTGAGGCTGGGACACTGTAAAAACAGGAGTGTTATGTTGAGTTGGAGTTCCATTGCCCCCTCCACAGTGTCTGTGTGTAGTGCGCAAGACAGGCTCACTGGTGTCCATGAATTTCCCATGGAGTACGAGGGTGTGTGTATATGTGCTCTGTTTTGAACCGGCATCCCACCTCGTGCCATGTGCTGCCTGGGATAGACTCCAGGAGACCCTGGTCCAGGAAACCAAGAGGATGGAAGATGGAAGTTCAAATGCAGACTGTCAACGGAACAAAACTTCCTGAAGATGTTTACACTTTCCACATGTGCTATATACCATCACCCAGGTCACCCAGTTAGCTGTACTATATCTGTGGATGCATGTAGTTGTCATCAAGAATCTGTTAGCGGTACATTTTATCCAAGAGTTCTGCAGAGTATGAGCAGAATATTTACATATATCTCCATGTCATTTTCACAATATAGGTATTTGCCATGAATCATTACATTTTTTCAAAATGGGAATTATTTTAGTCTTTTCCAAAGTTAATTGCTTTCTCTGCCCACTGACCAAATTTCAAATACATCTTAGCGTAAAGGCAATATCCTAAGATGTCTGTTTGCTGCAAATGATAAGCAAAATGGTTGTCAATTAACACCCCTGTACTTCACTATAGATTTGTGGCTGTGCCTCAGTAACCAGAGGTGCAGCAAGGGAATGCAGTACTGAGTGACCTACTATACATATTTCCTGTCCTGCACGATAATTGACTTAATCACATTTGAAGCCATACATTATTCCTCAGTAACAACATGTGTGATATGTCTGCCCTATAGTGTCAAAAATCACCACGGCAACTGATGATTTTCCACTCAACCCTTAATTCTGCGACATGAAAACAGAACATTCTGGCAGAAAACAGTGTACGAGAAAACAAGCAAGAACGAATACTGTACCATTCACAAATTATTGAGTGTAAAACTAGTTAAATGCTTGTAAGGTTAGATAGCAATTATTTTCTCACACAATACAAGTTTTTTTCTGTACAGTGTTTACAGTATTTATACATGAAAGAGGAAGAGAATGGATACATGTGATGATTTACATGCAAACCAATGGCTGAAATGGCAATAAAATACTGTTTTTAATAAGCAGTAATCACATTATATACCCAATATGGCACTTATTGCCATTGTTATTATTATTATTATTTTTATAAGTTGGCAGTTCCTGGCTTCTCACAGCGAAATTTAGCTCTGGCTTTATTCACAAATAAACAAGGCCCCTTGTGGCTTATTGTTTGAATAAATTGCTTTAATCCTGAGCACAGTTTCTCTCAGGATCTGTTTACCTCTCATATGAATTCAGAGTCTCCCATTTCTCTATTTCGGGGTTGGTATGTATTTATTCTTTACAGCGTTTTTCTAAAGCTCAGAATTTTCTAACTGCGCATTGGCCAATAAATGCCTTGAATTAACTTTTGTCCCATAACACTATTATGATCTAACAAAAATATCTATTGGAATTTACTAGAAAAAGAATTGCTTTTGTTGCCAAATTAAGGATACTATTATTGCAGACTCAATGGGTAGCACCATAGCCTCAGAGCTGCGTGGTTGTGATTCCAGCCCCGGCTCTGTGTGTCTGTGCAGTTTGTCTCCCTGTGTTTCTGCAGGTCTCCGCTGGGTACTCTAGTTTCCAACCACAGTACGACAACATGTCATTAGGCAATCGGACATGTCTAAATTGCCCATAGTGTGTGAGCGCGTGCTGTGGCATGATATCCAGGCTATCCCCTGTGCTTCTGATATAGGCTCCAGGCTTGTTGTGACATGGTACTGGATAAATGGTCATGGATGGCTCAGGATTTGAAAACGTCTCTGATTATGGTTATATAAAGTATGCCTATTGTAAAAATCCCAGATGATTTGCATGCTCTATACTGCTGTATTTGAAACAAAAGCAGATTCATCAAAACATCAACAAGCTTTTTAGCAGTCAGACCCTAGTCTTTATCAGCATGTCTCTCCTGTGTCCTTTTCTCTTAAAGCCAGTTTTAGGCTTGAGGAGCTCCGAACATTCGTGGCATATCAAAACGGGAGCCTTTATCTAGATGGAGTTAAGAAGACAGTTAGGATGAAGGCTCTTTGGTGTGGCCAATGATTTGAACTTTTCCAAGAAAACCACCAAAAGAATATTTTCCTTCACTGATCTCTGCCATCCTTGCTACTGTGCAATGTGATATGGGATGTACTTGGGGGGAAAATGACAACAAAGGGAAATAAATGAATTGGCTTATTTCCCGGCAGGTATAGGTTCAGCATGTGTTCCGGTGACCAAGCGAGTCCGCAGGCCATCGTGGAAGCGGATGTTCAATTGGTAGCTAAAACACATTTGTACAGCAAGCAGATGGCCCCCTCTGACTGCACAAGCAACCGAACTTCTGCAACCAGATAAACAACTCAATCATGATCCAGCTTAATTTCATCATGATGGGATTCACTGAAGTCATGGAAAACCCCCCTCCTGAAAACCCATTACTCACTCTAACGTTAATAATTCATAAATAAATGCTTTCTGGATTAGTAAGGTAACATTAGTATCTGTTTACATGTAAGTTGCTGGACAGCAAATGGTCCCAGTTTGCCAAACACAAATTGCTTTACCGTCAGGAGGACTCGCCCCCAGCTCCCTTCCTGGGTGCTCCGGCTGGCCAAATGCCATCAGAGTTTGTTTTCAAGGTCATGAAATTTAAATGGTACGCTTATTTCCGGAGCTTGGGAGTGAGCTAAATTGGATCATTAAAGAGTAGGTTTGTAATTCCAGCATTAAAACGATTTATTTTTGAGGCCAGCGCTCAGCGCTTCCCCATCACTCAAGAAGAATCGTTTTTAACGGATGACTTAAAAAGTTTGGCTACTTAAAGATATGGACGCCGAGAGAATATCGCGACGGCTCCAAAATAATTACTTGTGGTAAATTATTTAAAGTCTTCATTACATATAGTTAATGTCTGTGTTTGGCTGTGACCCCAGTGACTGCGGCAAGCCCTATTCATTTTCTGTTTATCTTGCCGTCTTTTGTACCTGTCAAGCAATTGTTGGCCGATTCTCCTCAGATACAAGGTTGTCAGAAAATCATGGTTTGCTGGATTTTACCATCTAAACAAGCGTTAAATTAGGCTGCACCATACAATCCCACTTGGCCTTTATAATAACCTCTGCCTGTCCTGCTACCTATTAGCAAGTCTAACGCAGCATCTTCTCCATGCAGCTCCCCGTTTCAAACTAGCTCTGTGGGCTGCAGGCAGGAGCACAGGGGACCTGGCACTCATTCGGGGGGGGGGCACACATTACAGGGGCCCTTGCATACGCTCGCACCTTGTAACAGGGGGGCCAAGGGCAGGAGGAGACTGATGTCCCGACACCCCTGGCTTGTGGAGACCAGTCAGTGGAGAGAAAGAGGGCTGCATGGGCCTCGAGCGTCTCTCCCAGGCGCTACTCTCTTTCTCAGACGTAGCATCATTATTTATACATGCTATGGAGCTGGTGGCTGCTAAGCAGTTTTTTTTTTTTTTTGAAGAAAAAAAAAAAACTAGTTTTGCAGTTAAATGAGAGTTCATTGGCTGTAATGAGCAATCAGGTGACGGTGGGAGGCGGAGCCAGTGGACTGTGTCAGCACACAGCATGCAACCGCTGCGGTCTGCCCAATGATGCAATGCAATTTAAAAACATATTGCTTATATTGTTATTAATATGGATTTTCATATCATGTATTACACTACAAGTCACAACATTGAAAATACAAATTTGAAATTAATATCTACAGTAAATGTATTTGAAATATGTGTAAGAGAGCAAATGAGAATGACTTAAAAATCACTTGAGCAATCTGACTGCTAAACTTTTTTGGTTTTTAATGTTTTTTGCCATGCCTTTGTTGACCTGTGCTTCACCACTGGAATACATCAGGGAGGATGATGACCATGCTACTGGAGAGCCTGTCCTGACCGCATGTGCTGCACACTGCATCCCCGATGTGTTGATAAATGTAGATGGTAGACAAATCTACTCTCCACCAAATCTCAGAGGATCTGACTTGATCTGGGACATTGTTCTGAATCTCACACATATTGCATCTGCTACACATAGTCTCTGAAACACATATTCTTCTTATTCCTCTTTAGCCAGCTAAGCAAGTTAGTTTTTTTTTCTGAAAAGGATATGCACTGAATGCATATTTACTCACACTATATTCTTTAAGAGAGTAAATAAAGCTGAGCTTCATACTGTAGATGTAGTGTTATAGAAAATTGTTCACTATTTACTGGGTAAATGCAAGAAAACAAACAGATCGTGCAAAGGATTTGGGCTGTATTCTAACATCCTGGTAGTAAACAAAACTTTTCAGTGGAGCCCAACAGTAAAACATTATAAAGTATATATTTTTCTGGTGAGGTGTGGCTACTCCACATTTAATGGTGTGGTTACTCCTCATTTAACAGTGTTGTTACTCTGCATCTGGTCGCTGTTGCTGTTGTAATCACCCTCAGCCAAACCTCGTTTAGAAAGACGTGTCACCTTTCTGGAGACCCAGAAAAGTAGACTTTCTGTAATGCCTCCTGTCTGAAAAGGAATTGACAGCCGTCTCGGGGTAATGAGGAAATCCTCCAGGTGGGATTCAGCCAAATGATAGAGGCTGTAAACACTTAGAGCAAGCCCCTTCTTAAACATAACCTCTATTTGTACCCAAGTGTTTATGCATTTATACAACTGTTAGAAGGATTTAATGGTGGGTTGAGATCAAATCAGATTACTGTGAAATGTGTATTTAACCATCGTCATGCTGGCTAACTAAATATTCAAAAATAATCATCCCAGCTTAGCATCTTCATGATAATTATCCAGAAGTATTATGTGCTGCACCTCCGACATTTAACTGGTATGGGAAGATTGAGTAAACCAAGATGCTATTTGGTCTGTCGATCACCCTTAAAAGGCATTTCACAGTAGAGCAGGTACTCGGAGGTCATTGTGACAACTCCTCTTACTTGTCCTGAATGTCACAGCTGTAAGCAATCATTTGTTGCACATGTGGATTTGCAGCTAGCGCTTTTCAGCAACCTATATGACTGATTGTCCCAACCTATATGACTGATTGAAAGGGAAATCTAGCCATGTCATGCCGTGACAATGATACCATGTGAAAAATTAATATTAGCGGCAGATTGCAGCACATCAAATGTGCAGGTGTCTGAAGAAGACACCTGGAGAATGGTTTTTTACAATCAAATTTAGAAATAACTTTTATAGTAATGCATTTGTCATCTTGCATGCTTAAATAATAGATGGTAGGTCTATAATCTCAATGTAATTTTTAAAATGTGTCTTTTTTTTGTTTTATGACGTTACTATACTAAATCTTTCTTCTGAAGCTGTCAAAATGGTCTGGCAGCCAGGTCTTTAAGAGGGTGAAACTTGTAGGTTAGTTTTCCCCCTGTAAAAGAATGCCTATATATGCTGAATTGGGGTATCAGAAATCAAACTTGACAGGTCTGCATGTGCAGGGCTGGGATTCTGCAGGAAACAGACATTTCAGGTTCATATTCTGAAGTTTGCTTAAGTGGTGATTTTTGTGCGTCGCTTTAATGCTGCATTTGCCCGCAGTCCCTCTGTTTCTATTGAGCGCCTAATTCCATGGGGTTCAAACACTCATGCTTCAGCTGTCTGGATCAAATAAATATTAAAAGTCCTCATCCTCCATCATTCAAAATTCATGCTCAGGCACATTCTAAACTCAAGGACATCTGTGAATTCACCAGGGAATATATTTTTGCCGGAGTATTTCTTGACTTTTCATAAGAAAAAAAAAAAACAACATTGAGAATACGTTCATCAGTTCTAGTGACACGTATTTGTACGCATTTATTTTGTGTCATCATTTTACATTTGAAATGCAGTGTTTTAAACGATCAATAAAATCAGTCAGAACTGTTTTTCAGCGTGAGTGGCAGGGAGCATCGAGGGCAGGTCTCTGACATCGACCTCTCCCATGGTCTTATAAGCTCAATAAACACTTTATAGAAGTCTGGAGAAGAGGAAATCAGGTATCAAATGTAGCTGATAAAGAATCTCCCAAAAGCCCCTCCATCTTGAATTGAAGGCACAGACTGAACTCACCAGACAGGAACCATGCTTTGGGCGAGAGCTGAAGAAGAAAACCAGATGCTTTCATGATTTTTTTTTTTCTTTTTCACTGTGTATGTGAATCAGTCTGGAAGAAATGTCCTCTGTGATAGAAATTAATTGGGATTGTGGCATCGAGGAGAAACTGGGAAACACTGTGGAAGAAGCAGTTTTAGAACAGAGAGGAGCAGAGAGTGCCAGTGGTCAGTATTTCCGCAGCAAAAACACATTTTCATTTCGAAATTTATCACACATACCCATTTGTTTGCACAACAAACTGTTTTATCTTATCATATTGCACACAGACGCCACAGAGTACCATTGTAAATATAAGTGTAGCTTGCAAGCGTACTCAGACCGCAGCTATCACCTGTGTGGTCAGGATAATTGCATTCACGGTGCTTTGAAAAAGTAATTCTTTGTACAGACTGTTCCTGACTAACAAACTATTTGACTAACGACGGCTGACGCATACGACTGAAATCAGGACAGACCCCAGTCGTAAGTGAGAGACAGTCTGTATATAACCAGCCTACTCTCGTAAAACTGGAACTGAAATTCAGTTTTTACCAGGACAGAGACCTGTAACACGAGATCAAACAAACGGACAAGTGGCTTAATCTGCAAGCAAATAGTTTCTTCTTTTATTAATATATGAAAATACTGGACAACTGTTGTCCAAAAATGTCCAATCAGCCCCAGAGCCTTGGCAGATGTGTAAAGGCATTTTGAAATGAGTAATTTTAATTTCAGTAATGCAAAATGCAATGATCTTTTTCAAAAGGTCTGAATATGTATAATTGCTTAGGGACTTTAATTTCCTTGGGATATCTTGTCATCAAAATGTTTCAATTATTTTCCAAAACACAACTTGAGAATATAATAGAAATATTCAATAAAAAATAGATATCAGTGAGTCACATGATAGTGAAGATAAATTGAGTGATTACGTGACTAATGGACGTCAGAAAAAGATGACGTTGAGATTTTATACTAGAGTAATTTATCTTTATCGTTTTGCAGTAAAGTAAGACTTCTACAGGGAGTTTTCAGATGTGACCATCCCTATTTACATGTAGGGGTTTTCATGGGTCTTCTTTGTTTGACCGTTTTTGTTTTTATCCAGGTCAAATAAATCAGAGCAACTGAGATTGTGTTATAATTTCTCCTTTTTCTATTTTCACAGTAATTCTCAGCATTTTACATGCACAGGCTATTCTCCTTTGCATCTAATAGAAATAAATATTGTGCTGAAATCTGCTTTTCCCCTAGGTTTCTCGTACATAAAAACTATATTATTATGGCGAATAGAAAAGCCACTGCTTTGGTTCTTATTTCTTTGATTTTTTTTGTGAGAAATGATCTTTGAAATTTGTTAAAGCTGAACCTGAAAGAAATATATGTAACTTTAGCAGTAACTGAGAGAAGATTTTATCTCCAAGGGACAAATCTTGTATCAAAGTCGTGCTAGTAAAATCCCAGGTCTTCGGCTGCCCTTTGCTGGTTGTTTATCGCCGCTTGGTTTATTTCTTCCTTGACTTACAGACTACTTTTATTAATCTTTTTGTATACTTTTTATTTATCAGTTTTCAATTTTCACGTGTCTTCTGTGCAGGTAGAAGGTAGACATTGATTCCTCAGTGTCTCTGACTTAGATTACATTGTCCTTTACTTTGAGTCCCAAGGCAAGTGATGATTTGTCTTCTATGGCAAGAAGAATGCAGCAGTTATACCATGAATTACAGATCATGTATGGCAAACATGTACGTTTTCACACAGCAACAGTAAAGTAACTCAGCAAAATAACGAGTACAAATCTGATGACGTGATCGCCACTTGAATTAGAAGATCCACTGGTGGCTGGAGGAGATTTTGAAGGCCTTCAAATGAGTCGTTCTCGCTAGTAAGTTCTTGCCAATTTCCGCAGTCAGAAAAAGCCTGCAGAAATTATGAGTGGCTATAGGAAAATGTCAAGCACAGTCAAAAGAAGGAAAGACTTCTTAACTTAAAACTGGACATCGAAGGAGTGCATTTCCTGGAAAAACACCATCCAGTTTGGTCATTAACTAAGACCATGAGAAGTGGCAGCAGAGTACAGTAGGGGCGACATTCTCGGTGGGTGTCCACTTAATGGACCTGTCTGCGGGTGGCGATTTCCAGCCACTTCCATTTGGCTGTACCCACGCCCCTCCAGGGTGGGGCGCCGTCATGTGGGGCGCCGTCGCTGGCTGCCTTATCTGCCATCTCATTGACCGGCACTCTTCTGCGTCAGTGGGTGGGGGGGGCATTCAGAGGTCATGGGTGACACACCCCTTCCTTTACTTAAATGTGAATTTCTACACATGTTCCTTAAGCTCATGTCCTGTCCCTGTTATCTTACTCACCGGTGTTGAGTAGGGTGTCCACAAAAGATTCTCTTCTCAGGACCAACTTCAAGTCGCTGTAAAGTCCTATAGCTGAATCTTTAGGATTATATTTACATTGATACTCACTGGCCACTTTATTAAATACACCGTTATAGTACAGGATTAGACCCCCTTTCCCATCAGAACTGCTTTAAGTGTTGGTGCTAAAAACATTCCTCAGAGGCCTTGGTCCATGCTGACATGACGGCCTCATGAAGTTACTGCAGATTTGTTGGCTGCACCTTCATTATGCGAATCTGCTGTTCCACCGCATCCCACAGGTGCTC
>JAODKE010000020.1:25233983-25245594 GCA_026779605.1 Mormyrus hasselquistii | reverse complement strand
GCTCCCCCATCGTGACCCTCACCCCAAAACGGCTACAGCTCCCCCATCGTGACCCTCACCCCAAAACGGCTACAGCTCCCCCATTCTCATCACTTTCCCTTCTCCTGCTCCGTCATTCCTCGCTCATTCCTCTGAATTTGCCATTTTCCAATGATTTCTTTGTCCTTTTCTTTCACTTTCGCAGTCAGTTTAACCCCCCCCCCCCACTCCCCATTTTGCGTTCCTCTTCAGGTTGGGCATCTCGTAAAAGTCTCTCTCTCTCATACTTAGTATTTCTGGCCTGCTATTTGTCCACTGTAACCTTGAGTGTTATGAAAAGGTGTAATTAATTCCTCTAATTCCGCTGCCTGAGAAATGCGAGAACGATGTGTAATTTGGGATCATGGCAGGAGGTCACGCTTTTTATGGCTTCTCTCCCTTCAGGCGGACAGGGTGGGGAAACCCAGACGAGCACATTATACTTACTTAAACCCGTTTAATTATCATGGTGGGTCCATTTCCGTGCTATCTCTAAAGAAGAGGACCATGAAAGTCAAATTATGGATGCCTGCATATATTATCACATTTCCGGAGCTACGCAGAGGCACGTAGTAGTATGTGATGTCCCAGGTTGGAAACAATGCAGAAAAGCAGGACCCATACCTGAAATTCCAGCTGTTCTGAGCAAATCCATGAAAAGATGCTTTTAGTCACAAGACATCAGCCTCAAGCTGCTCGGTCCTCAGTCTGCCATTTTTGCTTCATGGAAATGTGCAGTTTAAATCGTTTATGTCTAATGGATGTACAAGTCTTGCATAATTGAGGTAATGAGAGTGTCTGGAGGAGCATTCTCTGTCTGCCTGATACATCTGTATCGCAGGAGATACTTCTGAGAATGCTTTGGAATAGTTTTATGCTAATTCCTTGCATGTACTGCATCTGTTATTTCTTCACGTTTTCTTTTCTTTTCTAATTCATCGACTCTCTATTTCATAAAGATTATTTTTGTGATATAAAGCCAAATCCATTTTTTCTCCGTTGCCGAATCAGCCATGTGTGTAATAAATACTCAACATCAAAAGAGGCTGGAAATATGAGATGATATGGCACTTATCGAGAACGATGTGGGCGCTGCCTTTAAGTCCATCTACTGTCTTTGCCACTTCGCCCCTTTGTGTGTGTGTTTGTGTGTTGGCAGCAAAGCCCTATCTGATTCATTGCGTATTAGCATTAATCTATCTAGTCAGAATTCGGTGTCTTCATATTGACCTGCCAGCCTCTTTAATTTCACTTATAAGCTTCTTGAAGTAATCGGCCATCAAACA
The DNA here is from genome assembly GCA_026779605.1 of Mormyrus hasselquistii. Taxonomy (NCBI): domain Eukaryota; kingdom Metazoa; phylum Chordata; class Actinopteri; order Osteoglossiformes; family Mormyridae; genus Mormyrus; species Mormyrus hasselquistii. The sequence continues at coordinate 25,244,290 of JAODKE010000020.1, read as the reverse complement.
CTTACAGACTATGCTATAATCCTGAGACTTACGATTGTTTACTAACTTTAGATGATGTAGAGGAAGGCTGTACACTTCAAGAAACACCAATAAATAAAACAGAGGGTACAGAACTATAGATTGTAAACAAAAGCAGCTCAATTTTTAAGACCGATGTCAGTCAAAATATGAGGCAGTGAAATAAGGACATGCAGGTGAAAGGTGCGGCTTTTAGGTGCAGCGTTGAGGAATTATGGAGGTGCAGGTCTCACATGAATCTCCAACTACACAGTAGTCTGGGTCCCCCAAAGCCATGCTCAGATGACGCACATGGTCAGCCAGGCTGGATAAAGGTTTCCTTTGATGATCTCTGCGCCATTTGGCCAAGGCGGAAAGTTCAGGTTCAGAAAGTAAAAGTCCAGAGAAATCTTGGTCTGGATTTTTAATTTTGATATACTGTTGTGTGTGCAGGTTTTCGCTGAAACTCCCTCATTAGATAACTAATTAGTGGACTGATTTGCTGAGGAGTCCTCACACCTGGGTTTGAATAGCTGACCTACAGGTTATCCCGAAAACCTGCATACACACTCCTGCATTTAAGTGTTTCTCACCCCAGTCCTAGGGGACCCACCCCAGACAGTCCACATTTTTGCTCCCTCCCAGCTCCCAGCATGCCGGTACCAGGAATTCTGTGTTTTTAATTGGCTAGGAGCTGGGAGGGAGCAAAAATGTGGACTGTCTGGGGCTTCCCCAGGACACACAGTTGAGAAACACTGTGGTAGAGCATGATGTAGCCCATGCTGTTGTCTGGGTTGTTTTATGGCTCAAAAAAACAGCACCTAGCAATCAGGAGCCCTGGATGGAAAAGAAACTCTCTGGAAAGCTATATGACGGGAAGAAAGGAAGGGCTTTGAAACCTACGGGTTGGCAGCTTCTGATGGGGCTAAATCAGGTCATTATCGACAAGTAATTATTTCTACACGAAGGAGAGAATAAGTGTGCTTCATGCTCAGGTTGCCATGTAGATGCTTGGAGTAGGTTGTGTGTCTGTCCTGGAGTACAAGCAGAAGGCACAATCCATTCAAAATATTGACGTCTCCATCTTCACCAGTCTGTTCTAAACGACACAAATGAAGTCATGCTGTTTCAATTTGGTCCAATTTCAGTGTAATTTTATACCAGTGATGGATATTTATTTTTTTCAAGGCAAAGAAAAACCCAGCTGCCTTTTGGTGGCTATCTCTGCACTCTCAGGAAGCTGTTGTCAGACTTTGGATAGATGGCAGGGCTGCTCTGAAAAGACAGTGGTCTTAGGGTGGCCAGAGAAGAGCAAAGAGGGGGGGGGGGGAAATCAGTGGGTGTGACAAAACAGAAGCGAGTCTTAAATATGGAGGTGTGAACATGTATTTGCATCACATTTCCCTCCAGAGTACTTCTGAGATTATTTTTACCCTTAAATGTAACTGGCTCAGTCATACAGTATGCTGCGATTTTAGATGGCTCACAAAGCCAAGGCAAATGTGAGAATTTATGCAACGATGACGCGAAGGTTCAGCACCCTCGGTCATTTCCCGGCAATCAGCGAGTTGCGTTTGCGCCCACCCCCCTTCCTCGGTCTGCAGCGCTGGACTGTTTTAATGGGGGCAGCTATTTCACAATTAAGTAAAATTTCCCAGCTACTGCCAAACATCACCAGAGCCTAAACTGCATCCATCCACTTTCTGAAACCGCTAGTCCTATTCAGGGTCATGAGAGGGGGTGCAGCGTCTATCCTAAACTGCATTCCCTTGCCAAGACAAGACCGATGTTGGGCAGCCAGTTGACGTTGGACCACCGGCGGATATTTTTCTCCCCATTTGGAAGATTTTGGTTCCTATTTTCCATTGTCATTTGGCTTGTTTTATCCTACCTATGTGTTCCCTTTCTCTTGTTTTTTAATTCTTCTGTATAAATGATATAGCAATGTATTACGACAAACACATGTAAAGTGGCTTGGGGCGAATCTCTTGTGAAAGACGCTATATAAAAATAAATTGAATGGCATTGAAAACAAACCTCCCCCCAAATCCTTGTAAGGAGTGACGATCCAGCCCATTCATTTGTGCCCGTGGCGGTGGGGCATTTCAGCCCTGAATGTGTCATGTAACGATAGGGAGTTTTCCGTCGCTTTCCTTCTGTAAACATCATCATACTGCTTTCATTCCTTCCCCGTTGGCCTTTCCTTGTGATTTTTGGTCATGCGAAATTTGTTTAGCTTGGGTGTTAAAGGACGCTGTAGCCAAGCTTCAGTCACACCCCCAGGAATATACAGCACCCCCTGCTAATTGTTTACAATATAAAGTGGCTCCAGTGCGGACCAGACTTCCGGGTGATGTCGTGCCAGTCTCATCATTGCAGGGAATTTACATCACACGGCGGCACGATCCTGCATTGTGAAGACCTGCTTCTGAGGAGACGTAGCTTAGTTTTCCCTGCTCAAACACGGCCATCTAAGCCTGCTCGCTCCCTCTCACACACGAGCCTGACCAGACTGACGCCACCGTACAACCAAACACTCACACTGACATAAGCTCGAAGCATCTCGTTCTTAAACATCGATGCACATCTCCCTCACACACAAAGACGTATGCTCTCTCTCACACTCATACTGACACAAACACGCGTCTCCCTCACACACGCATCGGCTGCATTCACAATCCCCACCACCCCCACACCTTGATGTTTTGAGAGCTTTCTTGGCGTAATTGCAACATAGGTAATATGTTCGAATGGCAGAGAAGCTGAGAGGGTGGATAGTTAAAATATATATCTTGACAGGTGGTGTCACAATCCACAGAGAAGCAGGCGAAGGAAGCCGTGACGAGAAACAAAAAGGGATTTATTCGGGGCCGACAAACTTATAGACAAACGCAACGTTAATGACCGGACTGGGGAAACAAACTGAAACTGGATTCCACACGGGGCTGATGAGGGGGCGTGGCACACACGAGGATCGGACGAGCAGGTCATGACAGGTGGGTTGGAGGTGGGATGCTTTCACACGGGACTGAGAAGGAACGCGCATCTTATTTATACTTTTGAAAGCAGTCGATTTGTCAAGATTTTAGCTTCTAAGGGAAGGTTTTAAAAAAATCCCCCGGAAAACTTAGTTGAGCACTTCACCTTCTCCACTGGAGTCTTGCTAGTGCTGTCAACTTCTGTAAACATTTTGTTTGCTGGAGTAGCTGTGCATGAATAACCTTGCTGTATATGGCTAATTAATTTCATTGATCGCATATGAAAAACCGATGGGGTTTTTCTATCAGGACACCAAAATCAGACCCCAAATGAATAAATCAGCATTTCATTTACCCTGATTAGCTTATGCAAATCACTGTGCTGACTTCTGACCCTGCATTGAAAGCAGCTGTTGCTGTCTGCCAACTCTCAGACCTTGTTTGGATCCTAATTACCGGGGACAGAGGGAAAATTCAACAGCGATGCCTTCAACACTGAAATGCCACTTTAACTGATTAAGCTCTGGGATCAAGACAGAGACAAACAATTACAGCTCTGCTCTGTCCACACCTGAGCCAGGGGTGAGTTCTGAGTGCAAAATATAGTTTTATTCCCGTCTGCGCTTAGCCAGCGGCCAGTTTATAACCCCGAGGGTTGTGTTTTTCTGGTTCAGCTACATCCTGCTCTGATTCTCTACCCGACAGCTACAGCATCCCGCGTAATCGTGCAGTTACCCGTATAGGGAAAAAGGGTGTTTACCATCTAATGCATTTCATTCCTGCGTTTAGGCGCTCTACATATTTGCTGAGTCCACAAATCCGCATGGCATCCTGCGCAACACTAACGATAGAAGCAAGCGCACGTGCACACGGACCCCAGCGCAATCTGATTAATTCGAAATTCACCTGTCATCGGCGCTTTTTTGCGTTTATCCGTCTCTTCCTCTTCATTTAATCAGTGTATTGTCTCGACATGGTATTGTGCAGAGTCAACAGAGCGTTATACATTTTATAATAAAAATCGCCCGACTTCCATATTTGAATTTCCACCCCTCCCGTTTATTTCGTCATATTTAATACGGAAAACGTAGTACAATGAAATATCCCTACTGCGGTTCACAGTTTAACGGTTTTTATATTGTAGGTAAGAGTTTTCTGGTGTTTGATAAAACTTAAAGGTGATGTATTTCCGAAGACAATGGCAAATGCATTTAATTTAATATTTTACTACTTTGTCTACTCACGCAGAGTTATAAACCAGTCGAGTTAAACGATGATTTGCATAGGCCTATATATTTTTACATATTTTGCTGCCGCTCATATTTCACTGTGATAACGATGGCGGCTTTTATTTTACTTTTTTTTTTTTTTTTTTAATGAGGTGTTCATTCATGCTTGGTTTGACCGCTGTTTATTATATAACCCAATGAACCACGGTCAGGATCATTCAGTGAGAGGCACCATGCAGAAGCTGATTATGTAAGCTGTCATAGGAAGGAATACTCCTATATACTATAGATCAGCTAGCCACAGGGCAGTACTGTACTGTAGGGATCCAGTCAGCCTGCTTCCGTGCAATCAGCCTGATATCTGAATTGCAGAACTACAGTAGGACTTTCGCTATCTCCAGTGTCTCACTTACTGTAATATACGTGACTGATATTCTTTTTTCTGTATTTTGAATACAATTATTTGACTGTTTTGTAAAGCATTACTGTATGATTGTTACCTTTGTTTATTTAGACTTATCTGTAATACAGTCTTCCTGTGTGTAATATTTTTTTATGATCGTGTAAGGAAATAGGCAGAAGCCGGTCTCTTCTTTTGTGATTAATAAGGCAGCGGGAAAGGGCAGGTTTTGCACATTAAGAAGAGGTGCGAACGCCAACAGCTCCACATATTTCTATTTAAAAGTTACGACTGACCTCGTGAAAGTGTGACAGGGCGAGAGTTTGTGCAGCGGGGATTTACGGCGGTGCGGAGGAGAGGGCGTGAAGATGACGGCGCGTCATAAAGCATCGGGCAGACCGAGCTCTAACGGCGCCTTCATCGCCATTAAAAACGGCCTCAAGTGCTTCCTAATCAATCCTGGCTGTAATTGCGTATTAACAAATGGATCTTAAAATGTTAATGTGCGTTTGGCAGCCGGCCGAGGCAGGTTCATCACGGCGCCGTTACCGATATTCAGGTTGCCCATCTGGCCGGCGCCCATTTTGAATTGTCCCAAATGGTCTTACTTTTTTCCCTTTTTAGGAAGTTGGACTTTTTTTTCTCAGTTCAGGATTCCGTGTGCACGTTCAGCTCTGATGGGTAGGAAGGTCTTACTAAGCACTGCAGGCTTCCTGCTGGGCAGGGGAGATGTCCACAGACCCTGCAGATGTCCAGTCTGTGCTGAAAAAAGACCCATTCGAGAGAATGTTCCTGCCAGAATTTTATATCTTATATTTTATAAAACACGTCTCTACTTCGGGAATGAGGTGGCGCATGTTGGGTAGGGCTTGTCCTAGTCTCCCGCAATTTTAAAGGTTTCCTCTGCGGTTTGATGCATCTCAGAAGCAACACCAGCAGTAAGACAATGGGTCAGATTTTCTGTTCATCAGTGTGGAAGAAATGGGGGAGAAGTGATGTCAAAGGAAGCTGAATTCAGCCGTAGCCTTGTCCTCATGTGCAGCTGTCGCTATCTGCACTCACGCCTGCCTCACTTGTTTTGATAACCCCTCTACCCTCACATTCAGTACAAGGTATTGTTGTTACATGAGTATTTCAAACTTGTCCTGTGTTGGTTCCTGTTTTTGTCACTGTTCCTGTCTGCCTTACCTACTCCTGCCCTTCCTTGCTCCTGCAACCTTCGGCCTTCATGCCCCTGAGGGCCTGACCACCCTGGCTTCTGACCCGGGACCTGTAACCACGACTACAAGCATTGCCCCTCTATTCGAGTAGAGTTTGCCTGATTTGGTTATTAACACCCTTTTGCTCTGTATTCTGGGTCTCCGAGTTCCTGTCGCAGCCCGGTCTGACACACGCTTCCCGCTCAGTGACGATAAATGCTGACTGCACTCCTGATCCTGAACTCCGTTGTCATAAGTGTCCGTGTCGAGTCGGGGCCTTCTGTACGAAATTGCTTCCCGGGAGTCAGATTGCCAAATATTGGATGTCGACAAAAAATGGACTTTAAAAAAAAAAAAAAAAAGTTCAACAATTGTGATATATGTTGGTGCTGATGCGATTTGATTAGAAGGCTCAGGGGTCCTCAAATGCAATTTTGCTCAGGCATGAAACACGGCAACAGATATTTTCAGCCTTTAATGACGGCGTGTGCCTCCCGCTTCATCACTGCAGCAGTAATGATGTGCGTTCCAGCCTTTCTGTGCAGGCAGACCATCTCTGCCAACCTATAATGATGCCATGTTACTGGTATTCACTCTGGGAGACATTTGTCCTATTTACAAAAAAGGGAGGAGACCGTTTCAAATTTAATATAATCTAAATTTTAAAAAACTCAAATGCGGGCAACTCTGTCCAGATTCGCAGCAAAGCATTAATTTCTACTGGCAAGTAATGCGTGGCTTGATTAGCCAGTGAAACTGTGAAACACCTTTTGCAGAAGCTGTCAGCAGAATTCCTGGATGCCTGACAGATCGTAGTGATTACAAGCCAGTCCTGGTCACACACAATGATGCAGATAACCGGCTTTAGAAAAGGACATGTAAATCAAACGGTCTGCATCAATATGCACTTTGCAGCATAGCAATTATCAGGAGAGATATAGTTAATTGAATGGGACTAAATGGAGTTGGTGCCATGCACTTTCAGTTCATTGAGGTAAGTATCGTTTAGGCATTTACATGCTTAGCACTATGTATCACCAGATCTTGGACTTTAATTTCAGGGGTGTGCAGCTTCAGCGTTGCTGAGCCGTAGGGAGAGCAGGAATACAGTTTGTGGCGTACTGGAGTTGGACTACTGGATGCCCACCAATCAAACTGCTTCTGTGATTCTCTTGTCCAATCAGGACAATGGACAGGTGACAATGTGTGCCATCTGCTCTGTACACGGCCTTCCAAGTTTTATATCTGCAGTATTGATATAACGCTGGACCCTGTTGTTAGTCTGGATCACACAGCTTGTGATGCTTTGAGTTGTTTTCACAACGCTATGGAAAAAGGGGGGGGGGGGGGGTAGTGGGTTTTTATAGCTTATCTGCTGCTGGAGAAACACAATGCAAGGCTTCCTGGAGATTAATACGCATGAGCCACAAACTTAATCCAGCCTTATCTCCGCGGGCGTCCATCTCCTAGGCACTTTCAGACAGGCCGCCTTCCAAGGCCTCTCACCTAACTCTGAAAGCACGTCGACATCCACATACAAGTACTTGGCACACACTTTTGTCTGAAGTAGGTTATTAGCACAAATAACAAGCGTACTAAGCTGCAGGCAAAAAGCGTTAGAGTGCGCACGATCGGTAAGTGCCGCAAGCCTCGTGTTAGTGTGGCCTCACACAAAGGCACTAAAACGCGACGACGGATAACACAAGTGACCCCTCACAGCACTCAGAAATCGGCCATCCATCCAGTGTATTCCAGCAGAGCACATTTCAGGTCCACAGAGTACAGACTAAGATTTTGTTTCCACCCACCAGTTGAGTTCTCCATGACTGAATCTTTATACTCAGCTGGTTGGTTGAAGTAAAAGTTTGGTCTGGATTTTTTTTTTTTTTTTTTCTGGTCCCGAAATGTCCACCTTTGCCATTTCCGAACATACCAAACACACGGCGGGGACATCCCAGATGGAATCAGTCAAAAGAAATATAGTTTGAGGCGAGACCCAAGCAGTGGTAACCATCACTTACTTTTGCTAAGCACAAAAAACAAGAATTCCACATCACAGTAACAAATCAAGTCTTGTCACATACCACTAAGAGGTACAGTATGCGCTCCACCACTGCCGCCACGCACACCAGTTTGAGAACCACTGAACTAGATTATCCATCCATCTTCCAACCAATTATCATGATCCCGCACACACACAGATTTGTAATTATATTGTTGTGTCCATTCATTTCTATGGGAGAAACTCTAATCCCAGCATTATGACCTTAACCCCCACCCAGCCCTAACCATAACCATAAGGAATCAGACAAAATACGTGACCATCTTTGTGGGGACCTGAAAATTGGTCCCCACAATTTCAAAAAACAGGTTTTTATTACATTGTGGGGACATTTGGTAACAGTACAGACTAGGGACAACCAGCTGGTTTGAGCTTATTTCTACACCTAGTTCAGTTCTAGTTAACGACTGGGAAGTTTTCAGATGTTTTAAAGCAGCTATTTGTTCATCGTTTCGGAAAAGCACTTTGCTGTCTGTGTTGATTTAACTTATAGCCACTTTACACAGTTACCAAAGAGGCTTGTTCTTTTTCACATCGAACGTGAACTTTATCTGTTTGTCGCTACGTTTGTCCCGTCCTGTAGGTGGCTCTGGCACAGATATAATGGCAAAACACTTTACCGGCAGACTTCAGAGAACTAACTGCATGCTTTCTACTTGTCAGATGGATGCACAGTTTATGCACTTGAATCCAGTTAAAGTAACATTCACAGGCAACTACAATCAGCACTATGTAAAGATGCCACTCCTGATTGGGTCTATTTTTATTTAGTAAAGTGTCAGTACGTTTCAACATTTTTGTTTTTGGTGTCATATATTAATTTGTATCGATATAGTTTTTGTCAAATAAAAAATCTTTGTTTACAAATAATTTGTCAGTTTTCGTTGACTTGACATTGGTTTGGCTGTCGGGGTGTGTCCCCCAGTTTGGGAACCTCTGCACGATTCAGGCAATTTAGAAACTGGAAACTGATTAGTGCGAGTTTAAAGGTACATTCACAATACCTGTTCAGCTGCTCAGTCTTCATCCAGGTAATGTTCTTAATTGGTGTTAATTGGATTCTGTGTAGTCATGTGAAAGGTTTACAAAATTAACCCTCCATTTTCTGTAATCACTTGGCCTGTTCAGGGTCATAGGGGTCTGGAGCTTATGGAGCACATATAACCTCCACACACATGGAACTCTGGTGGCAGAAACTTAACCATGGTCCCAGAGGTGCTCTGGTGACAACCACTGCACCACCATGCAGCCCCTGACTTGTGAGTTGAGAGAATTAAAAAAAACTTGGATGAGTTTAACTACATTTCAGTTTTACGTGATTGTGATCTTTTTATAATCTCTGCTGATCATGGTGAAGTGCTTGGCAGGAAGGAGTGTAGCTGGATTATAAAGCTTATATTTGTGTGGTGGGTGCTTTGAAGAAATCGAGGTCACGTAGATTACCTTGTAAAGCAGTTTGTGTCATTTTGTTTTGAGGTAATAGATTTTCTTTTTGTCGGATTATTCATTGTAATTCTCCATGTGCTCTTCCGGTGGGGGGAAAAAAAAAAACTTTTAGGAAGAGAAAAAAACCTGTACATTTCCCTAAGGACTGATTCAGAAAGTATAATGTCAAGATCTAAGGGATCATTGTGAAATGTTCAATCCGTCGTGCTCTTTCTGCAGACATACTGTTAATCCTTATATCTGGCCTGTCATAGGCATGCACACCCTGTAGTCTCCCTCCCCATTCTAATGCATGGGATATATATATATTTTTTTTTCTGTTTTTGTACATGTGGACAGGACACAGTGATGGAGTGCACTGAGGGATATCCCCCTGCTTCCGTCAGGTTCATAGCCAATTACACTATCATTTTAGGGGTCCCATAAGTCAGGGATCTGTCCCTGTACCCTCTAACCTCTGCCTCTCACCCTGCTGGCCACCCTTGACCATTCAAGTTTGAGGTTAAGTTTTGAACTCATCTGGCTTTACTGAATCAGTGACGAGTTAATCAAAAAATGCTCAGTGATGCGTCGGCGGTAAATCAGAAGCGAATAAAATCAGTGGAATTAATTTCGGGATCCTGTTAAACTAACAAGCCGTCAAGATCCTGACTCTGTGTCCAATTTACATCAGTCTTTCAGCAGTGACAGAACGACAGCCCTGATCACCTTGTTCTTTTTTCCGGGATGACGACATCGGCACTGTCGGCAGGGCCGGAGGACTGTAACATGCCTGAGCCCCCCCCCCCCGGAAGCATCTCCCCCTTTGAAACGCAAAGCAGGTGCCATCCCAAGGACACATTTTCCATAACAGTCCATCTCACCTTCTTTATAGTTTCTGTCATCTGTGTGTGTGTTTGTTTTTTTTTTTTTTTTTTTTTTTTTTAAACATTCCTTACCCATCACTGACTTTCCATATGTATGTTTCTTTACACTTTTTACATCCTCTGGGGGGGG
>JAODKE010000020.1:25176155-25187307 GCA_026779605.1 Mormyrus hasselquistii | reverse complement strand
TTTTTTTTTTTTTTTTTTTTTTTTTTTTTTTTTTTACACGCAAAACATTCCTTCCCCACTGCCCCGCTTTCTTCACCCCCCGTTTCCCCCCCCCCCCCCCCCCCCCAAAAAAAAACAAAAAAAAAAACAATACAAGCTAGTAGGTCTTTGGGGGTTAATTCCTCTCGCGGCATGCACAAGCTTATAGTGCAACTGCAAAGACTGTTTCATCACTTAACGCTAATATAATATGTCCGTTGACTCATAGTGTTTCAACCTGTACGGCGAATAATAAGTAATAGGCTCGCTTAACTTTCATTATGCAGAGCAGGAGTTGGATCTGTGGCAGCTGGCTTGCAGATAAACAGTCACGCAGACAGTGCTGAACAGTGTGTGTCAAAATGCTCATCTCACCTTGATTCAAAAAGACGTGACCGGCCATCATTTATTTATTCATTTATTTATTTATTTATTATTTTTTAATTATTATTTAGCCAAATCGATAATCAGTTGAGAATGCAGGGTCTGGCAGGCCCTGGACCAACTGGGAGTTAAAAGCCTTGTACCAGGGCCCAACAGTGTAATCAGTCTGCCCTTGGGATTCGAACCAGTGACCTTCTGATCAGACACAGCGTCTTAACTCTGAGACTCATATCGCCCTCTGAAAAACTTGGTTAGAGATGCCATGATGTGGGTGACAGTGGCTTAAACATATGCATGTTGACGGTCACTAGCAGAGTTGTGTAATTTAGGTCCAGAGAGTAGAAGTCCAGACCCGGATTTTGTTTCAACCAACCAGCTGAATACTCTGTGACTGGGACTCTTTATGCTCAACTGGTTGGTTTGAGCTAAATCCCGGTCTGGACTATTACTCTCTGGACTGGAATTATCTAACTGGTCACTAGGACCTCTTCCATGTTTGTCATGGGGAGTGCTAACCTTTTCTCCATTCGAATACACAGCACAGAAGATAATGGGGATATATTAACATCGTGTCCCACAGCACTGAAAACTGCTACACTTGGGCTTATGTCAACTGCTTATGGAGCACATGAAAAACGCTGAGTCGGCATCTTGGTGGCTCATCAGTATTCTCCAAAAAAAAAATGTGAAAATACATCATTATGGACTAGAGTGTCTGCGAAATAAATGGAAATAGTATGTGGTGATTATGGGTCACAAAGTGTTTAGCCTGGGGGCCACTCTTGTCAACAACTTGTCAGATAGAAGGGAGAACTTCCGATGATTTGCACATATGCACAGAATACTGCCATTGCATCAGGGGAGGAAGGAACGGCGCCTACTTTTCCTCCTTGCTTTGAAAAACTAACCTGTCTTTTGCTAACCAAGGCCGCCGACAGACACGTGTACGGCTGTAGTCACACGCTGCCTGTTGAAAATACTGCGAACGCAGTCCATGCAGTGTTGTGTGCCAGCCCATCGCACAGAGTAGCTGTTTACGCACCTTAAGTGCTTCCAAACAGACTGTTTTGCCAGAAAGCAGTGCTGGTTTTTGGGGAAGTAATTTGGGATATGTTGGATGCCAACATGGTTTGGCATCGGCCACTTGTTTGCTTTGCAAATTGGTTATCTCCATCTGCAGATAGCCGGGCGCTTGTAGCTCTGCGGTGGAAGTATCAGCAAATAATGGTGCTGTCTGCCAGTGTGACTGGAGATTGAGTAAGAGCTGTTAGGAGCTGCGTGACAAGTCTGACAGCCTCAAGTTTAGTGGCACATAGATTTTTAAGAAGGCATCTTCATGCATCTCAATTTTTATTTATTTATTTTTATTTTGTCATGAGTCAAACATGCATGAAAATCTGCTTCTCCCAAAAATTTATCCTGGTTTTCAAAGCTGTTTTCTTCTCCGTTGGACCTTGATGTTCCTTATTTGAAGTGTTCATTCACTTCTCAAGATGTGATAAAGGGGAGACGACATGGTAGCTGATGTAGGTCATCATACCCTTTTGATCCTCCACCTCTTGTCACTCAGACTTTGGATGAAATGAGCCAGTTTAATTTGCTAATGTTTCAGCACAGTGTCTCAAGCCCTACTTTCTGCGGTTGTTAATTGCCTAAAAATGTTGTTATTGTGACTTTAGAGTTGAAACACCGCACATTAGCGCAGCATAAGTAATTTTGCTTGTGTCGTCTGATGTTCAAACATGAGCCACACAACTTGTGGATGCTGTGCATATGTTTGCAATGTGCTTCCTGCCTCACTCTGTGTGTCACTTAGTCAACCACGTCTGCTAAATATGTGAATGTATTCACTATCATCGCAATTTGTGGTTTTAGCTGATCAGTGAAACTCCAGAATATCGCTGTAAATGCAGAGGATCTCCTAGACCAAAGATATAAACATAAACAATATAATGAATAAAAATGGTAATTTTTGCATTTTCAGGGTTTCTGTTCTGGATGTTACCGATGGCTGATGTCATATGGATAGATGAGTGCCATGTTTGTTTGTGAATAATATGGACCGCTTTAAATGTGTTGACCATTTGGTAGTGCCTACTGGTTTCTACGGAGAATACGCCTGGGATTGCAGTTCCCGTTATTTACTCACAGCGGAACATAATCTCACTTCTGCTGTCGCTATTTTTACGCAGTCTGTTTAATATGCATTACCCATTTGTCTAATTAACTAGGAATTATGGGGTGTTGTGCTATCACGCGCACCGAAGCTCTTTGGCAATGGGATGGGTGCGGGTCCCTCATTCATTGAATTGTTGCCGGGTTCTGTTCTGCAGTAGTTTCTTAATGAATTGGTATGTGACCATCAGGCAGGCGGCGTGGTGAAGACGACGTGAAGGACTTTGGGATCGCTTGCCTCATTGCTCTCTTGTATGTTATCAGTCAAACATGTAGCGTCATTCATGCACGTTATAGCTACATGGGATCCCTCAACACCTGGCAGTGGCACAATTAGTGGCCCCTGGCCTCCTCCCGATAAAATGTGCGAGTAGTAAACGGTCTGTTTCTGAATGGAGGCACGTCATTTTCAGTTTGTGAATGAACTGTAGTGTGGGCACAGTCATTGATTAAGATCCTGACAACACTGTGTGGACAGTATTGGTAGTACAGAGGGTACTAATTCACCTAGGAAGGTGTAGGTGGTGTAGGGGCTACTGGATCACCTGGAAGGTGTTAGCAGCAGGAATGCTCGATGCCCCCTTGCTCTGAATTTGCTGGGCAGGCCCATCGGTTTATCAGCACTGCTTTTTATGATCAAACAGCCTTGCCGGCCCAGTCGGATCATACAGGTGGATTAGAGATGCAGGACGTTGCTCTTCCGTCTGCTTTTTCCACGTCAGCCCCAGCTCAGGCCGCCGCTCTGCTATTTAAGAGCAGCAGAGGGAGTTAAATGTCATGGAGAGATTTCAGAAAGGTTTCCTTATGAGCAGCACCCACAGCATCCTCACACTGCACCCCACCTTCTGTCTCTCCTGCTTTAAAATGCATTTTGCAGGCATCTGTTGGACTCGTTCTTTCCTGGGGTCACTTTTTGTGTTTGCTTTTCTTTCTAAAAACCCTTATCTCAGATTGCCATGGTTCTGGGTCATAGCTTTCCTCCCTGTCTGTTCTGATACCGTGGTATCATTGGGACCTTGAGCGGAGGGGATTGGCCACAGTGCCTTGCCTCTGGTCCGGGTGGCAGGTACCCAGTGCCCATGCTGTCCAGTGCGGTCATCCAAAGTTTCACAAGTCCTCAGTGCCACAGTGGACATGTGCTCCTGCAGATAAGAGCCGACCCAGGTCCCAGGAAACTGCCAGAGAGACGGCAGAGTCAGGGCATGCTAATGTACCCATTCACCCCTCTCCCCATGACCTCTTTCAAACCCTTGGCTTTGGGGGGACCCTGCTGGGGATGCGCACCTATGCACTGCTGGCACAGAGGGCTGGGCCTTTGGGCCCACACAGGGCAGTGGCATATCTCCCAGCCCCGGAAAGCGTGGTTCTGAGCAGCCGTGGCGGTTTGGCATCTCAGGAGGGACGGCCGGCGGAAGGACGGATGGTGACGCGTCGACTTGTGCACCACGTCGGTAATCCACGAATTAAATGTACGAAACAAGAGTTCCGTTTTTTGATGGGGTTCCAGGTCTCGTTAAAGGGTCCGAGGGCGGCCCGCAGCTCTCGCCATAGGCTGCGTCAGGGGGCCGAGTCCCTCCGCTTCGGTAGGTGGACTTCTGGGGGGGGGGGGGCCTGCCTTTCCTTCAGATCACTTTATTTTAAGGCTTCGGCGCCCGGATCTTATTTCACGCTAGAGCCGCGGCCCTTTGTCCCAGCGTTTGTTTTATTTATTTCCATCGTCGTTTCTTCGTCTCCCTCTGAGTGCCTCTGGTAATTAAAGCTAGATGCTGCAAAGGAAGGTTGATGCATGCAAATCCCAGTCCTCAGAAACCAACGCCCAGCCTGCCGTTTTGAGATGTTCATTAAAATCAAGAAAGCGATTCGCAAAAAGTGTAATACGCTTTTTAATCCGCTTCTCATTTTAAATAATGATAATAATAACAAATATGGAAAAGGTATTTAGTTGTCTCTTTTCCCCACGTGGGGAGAGACCAGAATATTGTTTGTTTCCAGTGCCACACTGCCATCTAGTGCTTGGGTCTCTCATTGACATCTCCGTTGCAGAGTGGGCTGAATTTGTTCATTTGAGGGAAAAAATGATTTAGTTTTCAGTCAGTATGAAGTAAATAGACAAAATAATGTGTTTTGCCAAATATGTAAATGTGAACGGATTCACCATGACCATTACTTCTGACCCCTTTCTGTCCCCTTCATACAGACTTCAGAGCTGAACAAACATCTCAGCTCTCTGATGCTCGGGTTGACCGCCAAGGTTTTTCGAACCTACAACGCCTCCGTCACCCTGCAGCAGCAGCTACGAGAGCTTTCAAACGGTCTGTATCTCTGTTTCATCGCTAATAGCCGGTATCGCACATTCTGGCTTGTTTATACTCGGGTTATTCTTAACTCCTTTTCTGCATATTGTGCCGTAGTATATTTTGCCAAGTTACGTGTGTTTGACCTCTTTGCCAAAGCTGTGTCATTTTTTTTTTTTGTTGGGCAGGAGGTAACAGGCTGGGGTTATAGGGCAGCAGGGTGTAGGAGGGCCAGCCCATGTGTGCGGTCGCGCTGATTAATGCCTCCGCAGATGTGTGGGTTGTCGCCGCGTGCATGTAGTTGTCGCAGTTCTGCCCTGCATTGCAGCCAAGCTAATGACGCATGAAAGATGAAGGAGTAAGGATGACATCACGGTGGCGGCATCCCCACTTGCCGGTGGGACAGTCAGGCGTACCTTCCTCATTCATCGTTTCAGGACCATCTGCCCAGTGATCTCCACGCACTCCGCCTGCTTAGAGACTGAGGGAAAACCTTTATGCAAGTGCATCACTGCTTGTGAAGAATCCCCTGTAAACAAAACAGTAACACGTACATTAATCCTACATTAACCCTTTTTTCTTCTTGATGGGCATAAAAAGGCCAAAGGTTTTATTTTAAGATGAAATGGAACTTTATTGATTCCCTTGGTTGGAAACAGGACAGAAAGATACAGCAAAGAATAATGTACATAAAAAGGCAATAAATGCATAAATGAATATTGGTAATAAACATAAAATAATAAAGATTAAATAAAGGAACCGTGCAAAACAATATGCCAATATGGCAAATGAGGTGCAAAATCAGGTTGTGCACATAAAGTAATGAGATTCTTACTTGCTATGGAACATAGTACCAAATAAATACAGCAGTCAGTGGTAAATACTGATAAACAAATAAGACAATAGTATCACTTTGGAGAAAACACTTAGTTGGACTGCACGCAATAATTAGGACTATTTGTCTGGGAAACAATTTTCTGTCTTATAAAGACAAAATGATTCGTTTGTACAAATAAAGGCCACGACTGATTTGACCTTATAATGCCAATCTCCTATTGCTAGTAGTACTCTGATGAGGTCCGGACTGAACCAGGCCCCTCAAACTCAAGCCGGCTTTGCCGCCGATTTAAATGCATCTGTTATGAAATGACAACTATGGCATATGTTGGAATCCCGGATAGGAGCAGATGTCAAGTATGTGCATCAAGAGGCAAGTTACCACATAAGATATTCTAGGTTAATGGCTGAGTCAACAGTTGGCAAATGGAGAAATCATGGCTGTATGTAGCATGCTAAGTACATAACCAGACAGATGACCCTTAAGGTTTGCTCTGCCACAGACTCTACACACAGTAAATTTTAATGATGCTCTCTTGTAAGCAAGTAGCTCATTTGTATTGCCAGTTGGCTTCTGAAATGCTAATTACCTCTAGTATGTTATCATTCACCTGCTCATTTTCAAAGGGTAAAAACACTGAATTTTTACAGCCTATGAAAAGTGCCAACGACTGACCAGCAGAGGGCACTGCATCACATTATTTGGTTGCAATACTGTATATTACTCAGCTGAAATATGGGCCATAATTTGACGCCTTTCTTAGGTTTTAAATACATGCCTTCTAATACGTGGCAGTGGGCTAATGACATTTTTAAATACTGAAAAATTATTCAGTTGCTGGCAATTTATGGTAGGTAATTTTGTTGGCATGCAAACTTATAAATATTTTTTGCTTACCCTGTGCATTAGTACACAATGCATGTTGCTGAATCCTGGTCGATGCAGCACCCCGGTAAGCAGTTTGTAGGAGCTTAGTTAGGGCTGGCTAATTGAGTGTCGGAGCAACTAAAGCCAGCTCTCTGTGCCCCTGGGACCGTGATTTGGGAATACCACCTTATAAGAAGCATACAATGCCCAGTATGAACCAGTAAGATCCATACAATTCTCAGTACAATAAGCCAGTAAGAGCTGTTGCCTGGAAAAGGGCATATATTGAAAAGTAAGTGTATAATGAGAAGCAAAGCTTAATTTTTTTGGGTTATAATAACTGTCATGAGTGTTAGTCCATAGGTCACAGTCGGCTTTGGCACAGCGAACGCCTGCGTGAGATTTATGTCGGTTTACGTGGCCTAATAATGTGCCGTCGATGTTGCTGTCCTCTTCACCGGCTGTTCGGCCTCCACTTGCTACATTTCCATCTCTGCCTGATGCGTTGTTGTCATCAGCGTATCCGAGCCAAGCTTTGTGTCCCCCACGGCAACGACTGGTCCTTCCCATTTCTGACACCACTAGAGAAAAACACATTGTGAAGGCTTACAGCTTCTAACTGTGATGAAGCTTCAAATTGCTGCTTTCAAACGTTTTCAGTCAATTTTTCATTGTTTTGTTCCTTTAGGTGAAACTTAATCTGTTTTTTTTTTTTTCTATATTCCTCCAGCCGCCTTATGCTGACTTTTGATAGGTTTTGCTCCTGAGGCAGCTACACTGTCAATTCTGACTGTTAGTTATTCTGTCTGTCTCTCTCTCTGCCTCGCTCACTACCACACCCCCCTCCCAACAAATCCCCCAGCGTCGGACAATCAAGTCCAGAAACTGCTCTGTTACAACAGGGCGAATCGAGCGGTTGCAGTACTCTGCAACCACCAGCGGGCGCCGCCAAAGACTTTCGAGCAGTCCATGGCCAATCTGCAGGCCAAGGTGAGATTGATCAGAGACGGAAAGTCGAGAAAAAGGGCCAGATGGTGAGGTGGGTATTGTGGAATGATCCAGAAAGAAGCTTAAAGGGAAAAAAGTCAGAAGCCGTGAATGAGGGCGTCATGCAGACAGCAACCTAAAATAAATCCTGAAAATGACGTGGTGTTTGTGCCTGTTTTTGGTGTGTCCTTCAGGTCCCGCGTCACTCACAGCATTATTTGTCTTTCACAGATTGACAGCAGGAAGGAGCAGCTGGCACAGGCCAAGAGTGAGCTGAAGCAGGCGAAGAAGGAAGCCAAGGAGAACCCAGATAAGAAACTGCTAGCGTGAGTGTCACTGGGGGGGGGGGGGGGGATATTGCACCAGAGAAGCCGTGAAAGATCATGAAGTAGCGGCAGTTATTTTTTTTTTAAAGCTGTGGTACCTTTTTAAAGTACGATGTGGTCCTTGTGTGTATGAGTGTGGTGGAGAAGAAGAGGAAGACAGTTCAGCGATGTGAGGAGCAGTTATTGAGGATGGAGGTGCAGGCCACCGACAGGGAAGAGAATAAGCAGATAGCCCTGAGCACGTCCAAACTCAACTACCTGGACCCACGTATCAGCGTTGCCTGGTGAGTTGCAAGTCTGCAGACTACACATTAAAACTGGCATGCACCGCACGCACGGATGCAGGGTTCATGCTCCTGTTTTTAGGGCTTTTTGTCTTACTCCTCCCTTGCCCATCTCTTCTCTCAGGTGCAAGAACATGGACGTGCCCTTGGAGAAAATCTACAACAAAACTCAGAGAGACAAGTTTGCCTGGGCTGTGGACATGACCGAAGCTGACTTTGAGTTCTAAAGGCTTTTCTGTGTGTCCAGTGATCACATTTCCCATGCACGATAAACTGTTTCCAGTTTTATTGCATTTTTATTTATTTTTAAACATTCTCATCAATATTTTATAGTATGAAAATATTCCTTTAAATTTCTAATAAAGTCTGTTATTGAAGTCATGAATATTGTATCGATAGGTTGTCAGAACTATAGTGATCTGAAAGCTTATTTGAGTCTGTCAGAGACCATGTACTCTAAAATATTCACTACCCTGCAGATTTGGCCATATTATTTTAAAATATTTACACTGCAATGCAGGATATTGCATTTTACTTGATTTGTCAGATCTTCCCTCAGACCATCAATGGTTCATAAAATTGTCATTTTTTATTTTTATTAATTTTCCCAGTACAGATCATTTGCTACTTTTGTAGAATAATGGCAGGCTAAACCATTGCCAAATGACAGTCTCCAGTTTCAAAAGTACCAAACATTTTAAGATGCACTGATAGTTTCAGCTAATACAGCAACAATCAGCCATTGGCTGATGATTACAAAGCTGGTATTTGCTGCCGATAATCCCCTTAAAAATGGTAACCTATATTGCTTTGCAAGCCGGCGTACTAAACATTTGGAAAAATATCTTCTGTGTGGAATTATTTTAACATCATTAGAAATGCACTTTGCAAACATTGTTCTGCTAATATTTCAGGAGGAGGATCTACAAATAAACGTCTCAACGCGACAAATTTGATTGCACACCTTACGCGAGACAATGAAGAGCATGAGTTTCTGAAAAACAAATCTGTTCAATTAAAGTAGTTTGCAGTACTGCAGAATAATGCTAGTCTGTCAGTAATGGGAGAGTATGATAGCAAAAGAAAATTCAATGCAGACAGTGTGAAATCAAAAGATATTAATCAGAAAATTAGTGTTGATCATACTCTGATCAGCCCTTCTCTGTTTTATAAATATATAATGCATACAGTTATAAAAACATAGAGTTGGCGTTCTCTCGCCAAACAAAAATACCATATTTTTGGAATGTAACTAATTTATTTTTTAATTTATTCCGGTGGAGTGTCCCTTTAAATTAATTTAAGCAGAGTCTCCCAAACAATTGGCATAAGTTTCAGTTTTCAAAACAATGGGCTATTGGATATCAGCTTGAAATTTCCCTATCAGTGCATCTCTCCTTAGATGTGCTCAGAATCACCCGGATTGTACTGTTACTGCAGGGAGACGTTGTTGTTTTTACTCACTGCTAGTATGTAACCTTATTTTACCTTCCTGCATTGAGTTTATGGTATGACCAGGCAATGTAAACATAATTTACAATCTGTTTCTGCTGTTTCTTTGAGAGATTAGTATAGCACTTACAGTATGTATTTAGCAAAGGAGGTAGGCGTGTTGTATGCATGAATTTGGCTGGACAGGGTTTAGCTACTCTTCTGAAGTTTAAAAAAAAATTAAACTAAAACCATTTTATGTTTGTTATAAATGCTCAAGTGAAAGTGTCGCATCAAATTAAAGCCAAGCAGGAGTATAATTGACTTCTTTTGGAGACTTCAATGCAAGTTCCTCCCCCCATAAGACGAGGCTGTATATACATGTAAGGGGGTTCTGATGGTGTATATACTCCTACTCAAGGTATCAGTTTTGAATTTGCCAAACACATTGAAAGTTAAGATTGTGGCCTCTTTCTATGTCTGGGGCAGTAATTCTTCATTAAGCAGATAAAACTTTCAGGCTGGTGTTAAAATATCCTGCTTGTGTGGTTACGTGACACTTCTTCACCCCCAGAGATGGTCAGAAAGAGGCTCTTTTTGCTGCCATTAAACTTTTTTTTTTTTTTTTTTTTTTTTAAATTAATACTTCAGTAAAGGCGAACATGTTTTGCAGAAACACCTCCCCTGCATTTTCATGTTCTTGAAACCTCAGAACATTCAAATTTCCAGGTGCCAACCACTGTGGCACCATGCTGGCCCAATCTTAATATTATTGTTTCATTTCAATATGTACAGTCCAGGTCATAGTCTCCAGCAGAAGGACCAGAAATGCACTTAATCTTGACGTGGCTGTCACAGATCAGTATCAGTACTGACCCACAGTTTCCACTCCGCGCTCCGCGATGCAATTATCGGCCTGCGACTTCGACCAGGAGTGCAGTAACTCAAGCTGCCTTTGCTAATTATCTAAACGCTTAACTTTGTTCTAGTCATGCAAGTATCCTGACTTTTGTTAAGGCTGAAGCAATGAATGAAAGGTTGTTCTGGGGCAAATGCGTTCCAATTTAACAACTCTTAAATTCCACTTCCACTTTATATTGTGCAGACCACATGCCTACTGGACTTACAGTAAAAGGAAGAAGAGTCACGGGCGATGAGAACTACGTTTCTCTACGGCGCAGTTGTCACGCAAAGCTGAAGTTCATCCCTAGAACGAGACACTTCAAGGTATCGCGATATTATTCG
Source organism: Mormyrus hasselquistii (assembly GCA_026779605.1). Lineage (NCBI taxonomy): Eukaryota > Metazoa > Chordata > Actinopteri > Osteoglossiformes > Mormyridae > Mormyrus > Mormyrus hasselquistii. Next base: position 25,176,458 of record JAODKE010000020.1, on the reverse strand, counting down.
TAATGATTTGGAAGCGAATAGTTTTCAATTTGTAGTCTTTTTGAAGACGTTTTTTTCGATTTATCTGCATATGAATCCTATTTATTCTTTCACCTTTTCTATGTTCGATTTGAAATACTACTTGGGTTGAAATTTAATCATATTTCGTTATACTTAAAACACGAGAGTGAACCTAATTTCCTTGCAAATGTTTTAGTACTGTAATAAATATTTCAGTTTTTCAAAATAAACTAACAATTTTGTTTTATTTGCGTACGGTTGCAGTGCTCTGTGTGTGTGTGTGTGTGTGTGTGTGTGTGTGTG
>JAODKE010000020.1:25150464-25167716 GCA_026779605.1 Mormyrus hasselquistii | reverse complement strand
CCCCCCCCCCGATGGTGTGTGTGTGGAAACAGTGGGTTTGGTTACCAAGCCACAAAAGGGGGGGGGGGGGGGGGGGGGGGGGGGCTGGGGGTTACAGAGAGAACTTGCTGATTGGTTGACCACAAGCACAGGAGCAAAAATTGAGCAGATGGATTTATTTTTGTACCTTTATTACATTTGAAGAATCAGTTAATACATGTTTGCTTGCATCTTCATATTTCTGCATCGGAAAATTAGATCAATAACCAATATACTTCTGTCTAATATCGTCGGTGCCAGCGGTGACACTTGCCAGAGCTTATTAGCGAGATAACGTGACATTGTTTTTTTTTTTCTGTGGAAAACAAAAGATCGATCTGCTGGGCGGATTTAATAAGAATTATAAACATGTCATGGGTCATATAAACGATAAATAAATAAAAGGATGTGTCCTGTTTTGACTGCGATAAGTAACAAGCAACTAACAAAATGACTTTTCATCCTCCATTGTTTTGTGGTTATGGAGGAGTTTCATATGAAATTTAACCTATGAAGTTTAACTTTTTGTGTCTCCTATGCATTTAGCATAAAGGTCCTATTTGCTGTTGTGCCATTTGAAAGTGGCCCAGAGCTACAAAAGTCCCCACTGAGGATGGACCAGGAACTTGTAAACCGAGACCAGGTCCTGGAACTTCCTAGAATGAAAAATTCTTAGCGGGGATGCTGTTCTAAATTTTGGTGATCATTTTTCTTATCTACAATCAGAACTGCAAATGTCAAGGGTCCTACAAAAAGAAGGTATTGCTTGTAAATAGTTGATTTTTGGGAATTAATCAACTCTCAATATTCCATGACCTGCCAGAAAATTAAATTGGACTGGGGGGTTGGTAATTCTTGGCAGGGGACCCCCTGCACAGGATGTCAGTCCATCACAGGGCACATATACATGTAGTCAGGCACTCTGGCTAGGTTAGGGATGTCGGTTCTCCTAACTGCACATTTTTAGAGTACAAGAGGAGACTACGCCATTTAATTTTATAGCTGGTTCTGTCGAAGTTGATGTAAGCGTTCATATACATGCCATTTCTAGTAGACGGTTACATGTTCCGCTACATCTTCATGCCTTATGGGTTTATAATCTTTAATTTAGACACCAGTTTATAGAAAAAGGTATCTTCAGACCTCAAAATACCATGAAGAAAAATGGCCAGAAGTATCCAGGTGTGAATTTAGCCCCTGAATTTAGCCCATTTTTTGTTGATTTACTGCGTACAGACCAGAAAAAGAACTGTAGAGAAAGGAAATATGTTTCCTGGCACATCAGCAATGTGTAAAATGGATTTTGCATGCCGGTGAAAGCTTTTCGGTAAAGGTGCCGCTGCAGTTCACTGCAGCTTTTGCGGTTGCACTAAAAGGGTGAGCAGCCAGACAGGAAATGCGCAGAGTGCTTTGGGGTCAACCAGGCAGCCATTAACAAAATACGCTAGATCGGTGGCATGTCAACAACTGATCATCCTGTGAGTCTGCAGCTGTTATGGGGAGAAACTTGTCCTGTTGCACCTGCAATAGTGGAATAAGTTTGTTTTTTTGTCTTTTGGATGGTTGTTTTTGATATGTTAATATATTAATATTTTTAATTTTGGTTTGTCGATAGTTATGTATTTTGAATTGTTATATATAGTCTATTACTCATATATGAGGCAGGAAATCTCCTTTTCACATTTCGTTGATTTTATTACTCCTGATCCTACAGGGTCTTGCTGGCATATGCATAATCTGCTGGTAATTTGTCAGTTTGGTGAGTGTGTGTACATTTGTGTGCATGTTATATATTTATGAGGACATTGTGATCACATTTTTTATCTTTCAGCTGATTGATTATTTCTAATATAGTTCGCTTATTTTCTCTGATGTTTACGCCTGAGGCATTTAAACTCTTTTATGCTATCGGAAGGATAATTCTGCAGACTCACATGAGAAAATCATTACAGTTATTGAATTATTGAGACATACTTTTCAGAAGATTGTAAGGGGTTACAGATTTTTCTCATCCTTAGTATTTTATGCCGATTTTCAAAGCTTACATGTTTGTTCGTAAATTAAAGTATTACTCATTGCGTATTTTTTGGATTTGCCATAAAGGCAGAGGAATCAGCTACACACTTTTCAGACGATAAGTGATACATTTGCAAGTTATCCCAATGCTATAATTGGCTTCTAATCTTTTAACGATTTTAACACCCTCTATATTATGCATCAGTCGATGCATCTGCTGTGAGAACTGATCGGTAAAGATAGGTGAAAGTTCTTGATCACTGTCTGCAGTCTTTGTTCTATTCAAGGCAATGTCTCTTCTACGAGCTGTGAAATTTTACCCATGTCGCAAAGAACATTTAACAGCTTTTCCTTCCTGGCGGTCAAAAACAAAAGGGCATTTGTTGTGTATATATACCAGCGTTGAACTTAGGGGAAGAGATTAAGTTAGACCTGTCTTTGGCTTGTGTTACAAGCTCAGAGTGACGTTACTGCTCTGCTGCTCTTACAAGCGTGTCCAGCCTGTAGCCGACGTTTGAGAGAAAAATGTTGACATTTTCAAAAGACCTTCAGATTCAACTTACTAATACTTGTTACAATTACAAAAAGCGATACAAGAATTACACGTAAATGCCACTGTATAGTACATAATGATTGTTTCTATTATAGGTAATATAGTTTCCATGCTTACACAAAAAGCTGCAATTTAACCAGGTATTTGCCTGAATTTTTAATCTCAGCCATGGAAAGGCGGACTGGTCTTCAGATAGTGTAGGAAGATCAAAGACAAGGTGACTGTTGCTCGTATGCTGTCGTCCTGGGCGTGACCAGTAGTCTACTTCCCTACAGCTGTCAAGTTAACTCCCAGAACGGGAAAAAATCTCCTCCGGCCAGCTCCATGTCCGTGGGATCAGGCTACACCTGGAATGCGAGGAGTTGGTTACCCTCAGAATAGTGCTGACCATATTGCCCTCCCACCCATCTTCACCCCCCTTCCGGAGGCTGGTTTTAGGCAACATGAGGCCCCTGTGATCCGTGTCCTAATCACAAGGGTATAGGAGTAAACATCACACATGGGACACGATCTCTTGCCCCCATGACTCTTCTGCCCCAAGGATTTTTGGGGATTTCGTCTCCAGGTTTTCAGTATGAAGAATAGTATTTACGTCTTCGTACTATAGCTGTGAATTTAGACTTAAAAGCTATGAAAGCATCCACGGTTAACTTGTTGAGTCCATTTTTCTTATATGCGAAGATCCCTGTGTGCAGCACCCGCTCTTGAATTTGGAATTTTTGTTTTTCTTTTTGTTTGCTGCCCCTTCTCATCCTCTTAAGAGCTGCCGTTCTGCTACTTGAGGCAAGGACACGGACAACTGCGCTTTTGCTTACGTTACAGCGTTCCCCGCGGGCCGCTCATTATCAGCTGGCCTGTACGTCGTGTATGAACTGCACAAAGGCAAACGGCCAAAAAAGTGTCCCAGCTGAGCACGCTTTCGGGAGTGTGGGACACCCGAGGACAGGGCCGGGCAGGACCTCAGGTCACGTGACCCGCCTGGTATGTCATACAGCTAATGCTGAAGAGCAAGCGGAAACATGAAAAACGAACCCGATTTTTAGGGTGTGTGTTTTTCTGATGGCGTGTATACACGTTCTACTGGTTTCTAGGGGTGTTAAAGGAGAGGTTCTTCCTAGTGTGGTATAATATAACAGGCAGTTAAGCTTAGCAGATTGTGCCAAGTGTCCATTAATTAAACAATCATTAAGTCTTAGTCACACAGTCAAAAACATTTTGCCCAATTTTCTGTCTCCTTTTTAGGTCAAATAATACTAAAATAAAATTCAAGAAACAGTCTCATTTTAGTGTCTTCATGAAACAGGCTGCAGTGGTAACTTTGGGGAGTGAATTTTATATAAAGAATACGGTAATCCGACACCCAACACAGCATTTGGGTGAATGACAGTATCAGCAGGGGGATTACAAACGGGGACATTCTTGTAGACACCATTTCTAGTGTGCAATGGAGTAAGTGTCCAAATGCCCCACAGTCCGGATTTGTCTCATTATAGACTGACCAGAAGCTAAAGGCATGTTGCCAGAAACGGCATGAAATGTGTAAGTAAAATATCCTGCAGCTGTCATTGACAAAAACGAACCATGTTGCAGTATCTGATATAAAAAAAATATTAATTCGTACACTTGTTGTGTATATGTAGAACTACAGGGATCAACGTATTGAGTTACTTTTTCAAACCATTTCACAACCCAAATAAATTTTATTTATACAACAAGATACACTATTTGGGCTAAAGTTTTGGGACACAACACCTCTTAATCATTGATTTCAGGTGTTTTTTTCAGACCCTTTGCCACAGGTGTATAAAATGAAGCACCTAGCCATGCAGTCAGGTTTACAAACATTTGTTCTGAAGAGCTCAGTGAATTCAGGTATGATACTGTCATAGGATGCCACCTTTGCAATAAGTCAGTTTGTGAAATTTCTTCCCTGTTAGATATTCCACAGTCAAATGTAGGTGGTGAGTATGGTGTAGAAGAACTTGACACAGAATCCTGACCTCAACCCCATCTAGCACCTTTGGGATGAACTTGAATGGAGATTGCGAGCCAGGCATTCATGTCCAATATAAGTGCCTGACCTCACAAATTTCCACAGACACACTCCAAAATCTTGTGGAAAGCCTTCCCAGCAGAGTAACAGCTGGCATACCTGCAAAGATGGGATCAGCTCCATATTGATGCCTATGGATTTATAATGGGATGTCATTAAAGTTCCCGTGCAATGGCCTGGTGTCCCAATACTTCTGTCCATATAGTGTATGTAATGGTGCTATCTGGCAAAAGTACAGTTTGATTCAGTATCGTTATTTAGGTAGCTAATGAATGCTGGATAATGTATCTCCCAATAACATGTAAGCATTTTAGAATGTTGTAGGTTTAATCTAAATTGTGAACTGGGACAAATATATTGCACAGCACTGCCCTCTACTGGTCAGGAGAGGAATTATTATTATTATTATTTTTTTTTTCATAACTCCGGAGATTCCTATGGATTATATAGACCTGTAACCATAAGGCAGAGAAGATGTGGCTGATGTCTCTGGCGGCGGCTGCAGGGGGAACCGGATGCTGAGACGTTTTGATTTGTGACGGATGTTGTGAGAAGAGGAGCTACTGAAAACGTCTGAGAGATGCTGCTATTGAGTCGTCACTCTGTCACCGGGCTGCCCCCCCCCGTCCACGGGGGCTCAGGTGCTGTGTCCCACCCCCGTGTTATCGGCACCGTCCGGGCGGCGGGTGTAACCGATCAGAGTCACCGACAGAGTCACGTTCCTTGTTTCTGCGTGTCCTGTGAAGCTCTGTGTAATTAAAACACAGATAAAGGTGATGTAATTTGTGGGAATTAAAAAATGCTAATTGCCGTGGAGGGTGGAGGAATTGGTGTAGGAGAGCAAGAAATTAATTTTCATTTTCGCTTTCTGTGGGGAAGGAGAGAGATTGTTGGGAGACTGATTTGGTTTTATTTTGGTGTTTAGATCTGTATCGCTGGTGATGTCATCCCCCTGTAAGCACAAACAGGTCAAGTGGGAGGATTAGACTGTTTTTTTTCCCCCCCCTGAAAAGGTCAGGTTCTAATGGTATGTAGGGGGGGGGTGTTCTATTGAATTAATGGACTGAGAGAATGAGCAGAATGAGGTGGAGTAACCTGTAGTAATATTTATATCATAGGGATTGGGGGCGCTGTGTGTCTGAGTGGGTTAGGGTGCTGTGTCTGTGATCAGAAGGCCATTGGTTCGAATCCCAACTTGGCAGAGTGATGTCACTGTTGGTCTCCTCAGCAAGGCACTTACCCTCCAATTGCTCCAAGGGACTGGCCGATGCTGCTTTCTCAAAAATGTGCATTAAAAAAGTAAAAGCATTTGCTAAATAAACAAAATTTGTTATATTTTTTAGTAAAACCGACTTCACAATCTATTTCTTTGATACTCTCAGTAGGCACTGCATCTAAGCAGTACTACCTCTGAGTTCCCTCGGATTGATTCACCTCATGTGTAGTGAAGCTTTTCTGCACCCCACTGTTGTGCCAATCAGTTATCTTACAGCCAGAGGCCTTTCCGTTAGCTGTAGCGATGCCGTTCTCCTCTGACCACTCTCATAAACGAGGTGTTCACCCCAGAAATTCCATTAACTATTTTTTTTCCCCTTTGCACCATCCCGTTAATCTCTAGACACTGCAGTGTGTGAAAATCACAGAAAAGTCGCTTTATTTTGGATGGGATCGAGCATCTTAGCTGCTCTAATGCTTAGTCACCCAGAAAGTGACCCCTTGACCCTGTCTGTGCGCTGTATGTATGATGTTTCAGCCATTTGATTGTTTGCGTGAAGGTAGACTTTGCAAGCAGGTGTAACTAATAAACTGGCCCCCGAGTGTACCTTCTCTCGGGTTGCAGTTTTATTAGTTGTTTCTTGGCAGGCTTGATTGTGAATTTAAGAATTTAAATAGAATTTTCTAGAAGAGTAATTTAGTTGCATTTTGGTTACAATTTTAAATTCTGTTTCAAACACACAAAATGTTATTTTTGTCGACAAAAATTTAGAATTTATTGAATTTAGCACTGATGGAATATTCCAGTCTCATGAAATCTGGCTGTGTGACAGTAAGGTATGTTCAGTCACGCGTAAGCCTGAAAGATAGTACAATTACTTTTTTCATGTTATTGATATTGCTTTATGGAAATAACCAGACTTTTCCTTTTTCTTGTTTTGTTTAGCATTATATGCCAAAATGCAAAGGTGAAGCTGTCAGTTCTGCAGAAGTATCATTTTATTGGCTGTCGCAGCTGTAAGGCCCGCCTCCGCAACATTTTTCCATACTGCAGCAGAGTCAAGGTCGACAATGTAGAATTTCAGATATTTCATCCACAGTCAGGGGGAAATTAAATCCTAAATGAGTCAAATGTCTTTTGAATGTTTATTGTTTAAAAATGCTTTGTAGAGCCGCAGATCAGTAGAATACCCAGTGTGACTATTGTCCTCTGTGTGTCTTTGGACTCAGCTAAAGGAGAGCATCGGAGAAGCCAGACACACGCTGCCTAGCTAAAGCAGAGTGTGTTTGGGGGCTAATGACCTAGTGATACCTGTTTGACTGGACGATGCTCTTTTGTGAGTTTTGTTTGAAAGGAAATCTTTAGCTTTGTTCTCGTGTCTTTTTATATCGAAAGACATTTTGCACCCTAAAGCAAACATACCCAGCACAGAGGATGGATTTTTCCAATGTATATTTCTTCTTATGTTCTTAAAGCACTCTTTTGTGTCTAACATGCACTGTGCATTGATTTTTTGAGGCAGCTGTCATAACTTCAGAATGTCTGATGAATTTTTGATCCATTCTTGAATCCCGGAGGTACAAATGTACAGCTATACCTGCGAAGACGTTAGCTCTGCGCTCAACTTTGATGTGCAATGCCACCCACTGCTCTGCGTCCTTTCCAAAGAACGTGGGAGGATGTCTTGGGCATTCTGGTACGCCAGTCTAATGACAAATCTCTGCTTTCTAAAGATATTGTGTGCATTCATCAGCTCTGCGGCATATCAGGATGTGTGATGCTCCTCCAGGGTTGAGTTTGAATCCCACCTCATCTCTGCATCTATGCATATTTCCCCCTGCAGAGGAGCCATGTAGGTTTATTCTCTACATTTCAGAATAATAATAAAGACATCAAAACTATAAAATAGCATACTGTATGGAATTATGAACTGACTAACACAGTATTAAGCAAAAAAAATTGTTGGGGTGGCACCTCTGTGGGTTGGGACTCAGAAGTTTGCCAGTTCAAATCCCTGGGTTGGCAGAGTGATGCCACCATTGGGCATTTGAGCAAGGCCCTTAACCCCAATTACCCCAGGATCATATCTAACTGTACTTTCTCCTCTTCGGCCTCCCTCATTAGGTGGCCTTCTGGGATGTGTTTCCAGCTGTCCTGAAGGAGGTCCCACATGTATGCTGAGCTCTCATTGGTTGCTTTTCCTTCACTAACTGGTCAAGGTCCTCCTAAACCATTTCTGCTGTGTTTAGGCCAGGGTCATGTGTGTGACACTCTGTCACTCTCATTTGTAGGTGGCTTGGCGTATCCATACTTTTGACTGGTAAGTATGTGCCCTATGGTATCCAGACCAGGGTGTATCTCTACCACGTGCCCTATACTGTCTGTGATGGATGGATGGATTTCAGCATCACGTTATTCCTGTTAAATATACCACTTCAGCTGTTGTAATTTTTTATGGTAATAAGAACAGGACATTTTACAGTGAAATACGGGTCCTAAAAATAATTAGATATGCAGCAAGTCTTGCACAGAGCTTGAAGTAGCAGACTTTCACAAGAAAGTAAAATTACGCATCTAACGGCTAATTACAGTTCTCAATTAGTGCTGCCAGCAGTCCATTAAATACTCAGTTGAAAATCAAGTAGGTTTAATTCATTCGTTTAGAGTAAAAAGAGACCATTCCTCTGCTGTAGCGAGGGACTCCAGCTGTGTTGTGGTAGTGCACTGATTTCTCCGGGGGAATCGGTAAGATGTAAAGGCAGACAGGGCTGTGGGATGGGCAGCCAGACTGAGGCTGTCGTTTCAGGTTGCTGTCTGGAGCTCTGTCTGAGCTTCTGGGGCTCCAGTACATTCTTGGTGGAGCCCAGGATTCTTCTGGCAACGCGAGCACATTCATCTCCTCCGTCCTCGACACTAAGAGAGCCGGAGTCCAGTCCTGCTCAATGCCGCTGAGCGTGGAGCGGCTTGCAAATGCCGCGGGCAGCCCGGCGCATTGGGGTTAGCCGTACTCACGTAGCCAACCAGACGGCTGGAGTCTATTAGGGTTGTGCATTGTGACGGGGGGAGGGGTTCTGAGAGACATGGTGACTCTGGCAGCTCAGGGGGCCCAGTGCTTTATAGGGATCTGTAATGTACCATCGGGGTCTTCCCACGCTTAGCAAAATGTACCCTGCCCCCCCCCCCCACCAAAATAACAGGGGGGCCAAGGTGACATGTTATTAAGGGGCCATCATTTCTAGCCACGCCCCCTGGACAGACTGCTGTATAACTGGACACTCTTGCACGCTGTGACCTCAAGGAGGAGCCGGTGCCTCTACCTCAGTTGCTGTGCTGGGGTGGGTGTGGGAGCAGGCTGGGAGGGCGGCCGTCTTGAACTGTCAGCTCTGGGAAATGGAGAGGGACACTTTACCCCCTTGTGAGGGTGGGAGGAGCTCCGACGGCTCAAACCCTGGGTCGTGTCCAGGTGCAGGACGGCTTGTTCCATCATCGCCACCCCCACCGGACCCCATCAACGGTCCCCCGTTCCCTCCCCCCAGCATGTGTCGTACCGGCGGCGGCCCCACTGGAAAAAAGATGGATGCCTTTTTATTTCCCATTTTCTGTGACTTTGAGACAAAAGTCAAAATAGTCGCTTTTTGTTCTCTTTCCATCCACCTCTTTCATCCCCAGCCATCCTTGTCACCCTTAGCTCTCTGTTTGTTTGAACCTTTTTCCGCTCTCTCTCATCCTCCTACTCCTTTTCTCTCATTTATCAAGCTTGCTGCCACACCATAGTCTGTTTGACTTTGGAACACTGCACTTTCTAACCTTTTTGGCCTTTATAACTCTCTGTACTCCCGGCCTATAGTTTTCAGCCTCTCCTGTAAGTATGCAGACACTCCTGGCTGATTGCTGCGCTTCTTCAGGGTAATGAGCACAGATTCTACCTTCATAAATAGGTTTTGATCTTCATCATATTCCGAGACTTCCTGACCTTGCACAGCTTGGACAGGCCAGAAAAAGTCATTCTTTCTCAGCGCCGTGACATTCTGTTATGATTCTGACACCTTGCCACTTGTTCCCGTGGCTGAATGTGCGCTCCAGAGTGAGTCACAGCGCTTTGTAAGCGATAGGACCCTTCTATGGTGAGCTTTTTGATATGCGGTGTCTCATATCTAATCGTATGGATTAAAAACATGCCTGACACGTGCTAATACCTAGGCAAATGAATGTTTAACACCGTATAGAGTTGTTTTGGAATCAATTTAGCAATTACTCTTTATTGAGTAGTTTTGAGAGACTATTGATTTTATGGGGAGCAGGCTGTCATCTGTCCTCTACAGGCTCACCGCTCGTGGGATAAGTATCCCCGGCTGACAGGCAGCTTCAATAAGAGAGTTGGAACACAAAGGGGCTTGTCCTCCTTTTGAAGTCGCTGAACCTTTGGCCCAGTGCTGGAAAGGCCACCGGTGAAAAAGGTCAATGGAAGATAAGTGGCCGTGGACAGACATGAAATAAGGGACGCCTCCGTAAAGGGCAAAAGCGCCGTGTTATATTTACACCTGCCATTCTGCTGGCCGCGTTCTTCTGACATTGAAGGAAAGACTCACAGCACTTCCATCAGAAATATGACAGTCCTCTCCTCGACTTATTTCTCATGTCCTGATGTCGAGGTCAGCTGCGCGCGGGAAATTTCTTTTTATTTTTCTTGTCATCTGTCCTAAGTCATATTAGGAAGCCGCTGGTGTTTCAGCCCAGAATCAGAATAGACATGATGTTCGAAGATCTCTTTCAAATCCTTTGTTTTGTTGTCTGCAAGAGAACCCCGCCCATCCCCCCCCCCACCAAAAGGATACCCCACCTTCCTGCTTTTACTTATTTCACATATCTAAGTCACCCTCCCCATGCTTTTGGTGGCTGCCCAAAGCTAGAGTTAGTGGGGATGTTGGATTCTTCTGGAGAGAAACTATTCTAATCCTCACACTACCCCCAAAAAGTTCTGTCGGGAGTGGGATTTGAACCCATGCCTCCAATCGGAGACCAAAACATACATCTATGGAAGGTAGCGAGCTTTGAGTCTGGCACCCCCTCGGCCATCCTGACAACAGTAGTCTAGGTATGTTGTTCAGATGCTGTGTTTATGCCATTCCATGAAGACAGCATTTAGTCCACTCATAAATCAGCTATGCTAAATTCCTTCCGGAGTTTTCTGCATTAGAACCCTTACAAATACACTAACCCTAATGACACAAATCCTTTGACAACAAAAACAGTGCAGCAACCGGTGCTATATCTAAAGTGCAGGTTCAAGTCTCTGGATGGGATCTGCTGCTGTATCCTTGAAGTGAGGTACGCCATTTCAGTTATCTAACTGAGATATCCAGCAGTGTCCTCGATAAAAAGCAGTAATGTGCCAGTTAAATACATAACCTTTTCCACACTTCCCAGGTGCAGAATTGCTCCAATAATATTTCCAGCTGTCAAAATATATTTTAAAAATGATCCAATTTGACTGTGTCACTCTGTAATTAAATGTAAATGTATTCAGCCATTAATAATGTGCCCACAGCATTTCAAACCTGTCAGTGGCCTATAAGCAGTCATGTGACAGGTCACATGACCTGTTGTTCCTGGCAGTTTCCTTATTGGGTCTTTCCCTCTATTTTTGTTCATGTCACAAATAAAAATACAAAAAGGAAACCTTTGGACCTTTGTAGAAAGTCGGTATAGAGCTCCTTGGATGAGGAGTGGGTGGTGTGAGGGGTTCCAGCTCCCCCCGGAGGACTGTGAAGGGCTGGTTAAGGTGAAACACGGATCATATGCTGAGGTTGGACGGCTGGTCACCATGATGCCCCTTCAGTTGTGCATTTCTTCAGTAAAACATAAATCTGAAAAACCTGTCATGTCCCTTTAAAAAAAAAAAAAAAGAAGTGTACTCACTAAAATACGTGCAGTTATTTTAAGAGATGATCAAACTGTGATCACATAAACCTGAAAACCGTGATTAATGCAGCTCAAAGAGGCCCCAGAGCACAACACTCGCATGCTCAGCATTAAAGAACAGCGTCCCCAAGAGTCAGGACATAAAAATCTGACAGCTTCAGAGGAAATTGAAGCTCTTCAAATAAACCCTTTATCTCCTTCATGACGCCATCTCAAATGAGCTCCTGATGAGCGGCGGCGTCAGATTTAAAGATCGCGCTCTGACCTGAGCTTGAGTTACTAGCTGCTACCTCGAGAACTTGCTGAAATTCAAAAGTGTGCTGTTAATCAATTTAATGTGCGCTGTCTATGGAAGATTCTTTGCACCGTCGTAAACAGGACGGCTGGAGACCTGAGGGGTCCGAAATCGATGAAGTGTACTTTTCTTTTTTTCAAACCTCTGCATACAAAATAATTACTGACAAACACCTGCCTCAGGACCTGAAAATCACAAACCCATATGGCATTATGTTAAAATAAGGTCCATCGATGTGATTAATAGGTGAATATGACAATTTTTTTGCTGTTTTTCACTCTCCCCATCTGACAAGCTTAACTATCCCAAAGATTGAGACAGAAGAGAGAAGATTAGTTCAGCTAGTCCATAGGATCTATATCACCCCGAGACACTTTATAATTGCTGTATAAATGCATAAAAAATTGTATGTCAGTCTCTGGGAGGGGAGGTGATGGTCATCTGTTTAGCTATCACTCTAGCCATCTGGCATACCAGTAAGATCAGTTAACAGCTTCCTGGAGACCTTTGTTCACGTTCACTGTGCACTAGGCTTCACTTTCAGCCAGTGTACACGGAAGTCTCAGAGGAATCGTCCCACCTCAAATAAACTGGCTCTGGCTAACAAATCAGTTTGAGGCCCAATAAAAAAAAAAAAAATTAAAACAGAAAAAAATGATGGGATCGCTCGAGAGCGCAGGAAAGGCAGAGCGCCAGCTGCCGCATCTCGGAGGACAGTGACTGCTGTGCCTCAGCCTAATCAAAAAGAGGCAGGGTGCCCTTTCCGGGCCTCTGCACGCCGCTGCTGTCTTTCAACTTTCACAGCTGCTTGTTTGTACTTGACGTTTCCCCCAAATATTCGGATTGCTTTGAGGAGGTACCGTAATGTTGTTAGTACTCGTAAAACCGTCAAAGTCGTCCTGGAGGAGGGATGCAGCCAGATAACTACCAGCGGAGAACAGAGGGGAGCTTTGAGGACGGAGTCATTACCGTTAACCTTGATTTTACGCATTTTGTAGACGTGAAAATCGTAAATGGAGACATTTGCTTTATGAGGTTTTCGTGTTGAGTAAAAAGAGAAGTAACTGCAATAGAAACTGAATTCGTAGGACATGATAATTAGATGATCTAGAGTTATTAACTCGTGGAACGCTTGCTCCATGTTGTACTGTGAGACATGGGCCTTCATTTCACGGGATGATTAATGGCCGGAGTTATTTACGTGACACCCGCTAATGGAGCGGCATCCTGTTCATAATTAACGGACAGATTTCCAAAACTCCAGTCCATGAGATCCATTTTTGAGGAAATTTCTGTGGATTTTAGTGAAACTTCTTCTTTAGATTACAGTGAGGATTGAGTGAGTTTTGGTTCCCAATACTGTGACATCATTAGCATTTGCTCTTAAATTTCACTTGATCACTATTGACTGTTGATGCGCTGGTTTGATCGGTACCATGCGAGACCCCTTACTGAGAGCTTTTTCTTCACACGCCTACCCATGGTGGTGACAAACCTCAGTGTGTGCTAACAGGCTGGAGGCTGTACTGCAGTGGAAGAGGAGGAGAAGGGATGAAGGAATGCTGATCTGCTGGGGGAATGGGCTCCGTTTCCCAGCAATGAGGCTGCTGCTGTCAGCCACATTTCACTTTTTTGTTGTTGTTGTTGTCTTTTTAGGGCCTGGTCGGCTTTCATCATCCTGACAAACAGTACGCCTCACCTCTACAGCTGCCAGCCAAATTTAATAGGGGGGAAATCGATCATATTTTAGTCGCGAGTGAGAAATTATGTCCCGTGGGGCATTTTTAGAAGAAAGTTTCAAACCCCTTTCGGAATCTATCAGTGCCTGGTTCTCTAAATATTTTTATACGCTAGTGGTATAGGAGAAACCCCTGTTTTTTTCAGCTTTGGGTGTCTTCCCAGCTCTGATTGGTGGTGATCCTGCGTTCATATGCCAAGCGTCCTGTGATTTGCAAACTGAAAATGAAATTGATTAATGGGGGGGAGGGGGGGCCTTGCCCTGTTGCGTCCCCTGTTTCCTGTCAAGCGTTGAGCCGATGGCAGAAAGCGAAGCCCCGCACTTGACAGGTGCCACGACCTCCGTAGCCTGGTCTCCCACGGGCGTCTAATGACGACACCGTCAGAGCAGCATTGTCACTTGGCTGTCACACTGCAGTCGCGTCACAGACCGCCACGCCTGTGTTTATCTATCAGTCCCAGTGTGAGTGTCACCTGCGTGGTGCTCTCCTTTTGAGAGGCTTATAGAGGCAGTGAATCTGTCTATTGGTTTATTTTTGGACTTACATGCACTTGACCAGAAGCCAATGTGACTCTTTGACAGGTTTTTAATTTATTTTTTATCATTATTTTTGGCTCTGAGGCTAATTCATTCTCACTCCACGTGCAGATCTGGACCTGCGCTACTTCTGGAGCTGGAGCCGCTTTGAGGACTACCTCCTGTTCTGCTTCGTCTTCATGGTGTTCTGTGCCTTCGTCACCTTCCTCTTCCTCGACTCGACGCTGTTCGTGGAGTCCCTGGGCTCACTAGCGCTTCTCTTTGAGGCCATGCTCGGCCTGCCCCAGCTGCTGCAGAACTTCCAGCACCGCTCTACCCGTGGCATGAGGTGAGGCCTGCTTCTAGCTGTGTACCCGAGATGTGACGACACACGGCGACACCAGAGCACTGCTCTGTAGAGCGTGACAGCGCTTCCGATTATGGGGAAATTACAATCAAAAGAAAAGGCCTTAACACAATCAATGTGTCCTTTAAGTCCCCAATTTACCTATTAATTATTTCACTGAAGTAATTTTCTTATATTGTGATTCAAATAGAGACCCAGCTGGCAGCAGAATTACCCTTTGCAATGACATATCCGGTCCTGTAACACCCTTAACAGTATGATATCCAGTTCTGTAGCACCATTTATAGTGAGATATCTGGTCCTGTAACACCCTTTACAGTGAGACATCTGGTCCTGTAACACCCTTTACAGTGAGACATCTGGTCCTGTAACACCCTTTACAGTGAGACATCTGGTCCTATAACACCCTTTACAGTGAGACATCTGGTCCTGTAACATCTTTTGCAGTAAGATATCCTGTCCTGTAACACCCTTTACAGGGGGATATCTGGTCCTGTAACACCCTTTACAATGAGACATGTAACACATTTTGCAGTTAGATATCCTGTCCTGTAGAGCCTTTTGCAGTCAGATATCCGGTCCTATAATGCCCTTTACAGGGAGATATCTGGAACAGTAATGCCCTTTACAGGGGGATATCTGGTCCAGTAATGCCAGAATGTCTTGGAACACAGGACTTGTGTCTTAATATCCCTTGAGGAAGAGACAGTGTGGTCATCCAGCATAAAGCCTCAATCAGAGCATGGCTGACTTTATTCCTCCATTCCTGTTACACTCCATTATGCTTTATAAACTCAAGGACATAGTTACGCTCATATCTGGTTTGTTGAAAAGTAAGTTTCCATAATTACACATTTCGGTCATAATAATTAAAAACCATTGACTCCTGCTAATGACCTCCATTAATATTTTATGTGTGGTGCCCTCGAAGACACGGAGTGATGATGTCATTGGAAATCCCTAGGGCCATGTCATAAGTGTCTCCTTCATGCCCGAGAAGGGAACTCCCTTCAAGGACGACCCGAATGCTCCACATTCCCGCCCCCAGTCCCTAAACGTAACCTATTGCAAACACTGCTGACCAGCCTTACTCCAGGGCGATCGTGCCCAGGGTCTTAATGATACAGGGGTCGGCCCAGCAGGGTGTCCATGGGGGAGACACTGAAGCCGGCCTTGCTGTCAGTGCTGCACCCCTCCCCCCTTTGCTCCCAGACTTTCTCAGTAGTTCTGCCTGGTGCATTTCCTCATCTAACAGAGCTGAAAATAGCCATTCTACCCCTGGGACCCCGAGCTGCTGTGTGTGTGTGTGTAAGAATGGCTCTAAAAGTAACTGCCTAAGTATGAAAACTTGTGCATGTGTGTGTTTGTATATGTGTGCATGCACCTGCCTTCCTGTGCACGGGCCTGCCTTCCTGTGCACGCGTGTATATGTGTGCACGGGCCGGCCTGTCTGTGCACGCGTGTATATGTGTGCAATGGGCCTGCCTGTCTGTGCACGCGTGTATATGTGTGCAATGGGCCTGCCTGTCTGTGCACGCGTGTATATGTGTGCACAGGCCTGCCTGTCTGTACGAGTCAGTGAATTTGCATGTCGATGCCTGTTACTAAGAATTAATTTGAATACCTAGATTTCCTGTTTGTAGAACAGTACTGAATAAAGTCTGTATTATACTACAGCACTTCTGAAAGTCAGTTGTGTAATAATTCTGTAAGCCACGCAGTAGTATGATCGTATTGCTTCTGTGAATAACACGTGTAGCGTACTGCGTAGTGTAAAGAAGTCGGTGTGTATTCTGTGCGTCAGTGTGACTCGTTTCTTTGTATCGCCTGGTCCCCTCTGTCTCGATGTAGCTGAAGAAGATGATATTTCCAAACAGGCTGAAACACCACCCCCCCGTGGGATTTTTACTTCACCCCCCTTTTTCTCACATCCATGCACAAGTGTGGGGGGAGCCGATTGTCCTCAGTAGTGCTGCATCCAGAGGAACGCCCTTCCTTACTCTTAAGCATTAGGTGACTTAGCGTCGTTGTGGGGCGATGATTCCAACCCCATGCCGTGCCCCAGGGCATTGCCGATCCCTTATCGACCCATTACGGTTATCGTTATGGTCCCTGTCCTGCCAGCAACGTGGGAACCGGCGTTAAGGTCGTCCCGTGTTTGCGCCCCTGATCCTTCAGTAATTAACCCCTGTGCCTGGCCCCCTGTGAGGCCACACATGGGAAATGAAGCAAACACGTCAGTCTGCAGGCCACGGCACCACTGGGCTGTGGACATCCATTTTGGACTGTAGCGTCCAGCTCAGTGGCTGTGTCTGGCATGTGGGGGGAAGAACAGAGGGCTCTGATGATGGCTGAAAGGCAGGACGACGTGGGGGCACTCAGATGCGGCAGGGGTATTCGGAGGGGGGAGTGGCCTCGCACCCTGGTCAATCAGGGTCACTGAGGTGCGCAGGTGCCCACAGTCATGTGGAGGTGCACGGGCCCCGAAATCCACCCGGGCTCGATCCCCTTAGCCCTCTGTTAGCGGCTGGGTCCCCACTTATCGAACGGCACCACCT
>JAODKE010000020.1:25090029-25103986 GCA_026779605.1 Mormyrus hasselquistii | reverse complement strand
AAGTTTACCTTACAGCTAAGAGCAACAATATTAGCACTCACAGCATAAATGATATAGGCACATAACAAAACGATTTAAGTATGAATAATGTAAGTACAAAGCAGGCAGCGCAATTACAGAAATAAATGAAGTACTAACAAATTCTTACCTCAAGATTCTTTTTTCCCTTACATATCTCAGTGTTCGCTACAGGGTGCTCCTTCTTCACGTGACATTTGCACTGATCTGAGTACTTGCAGAGTGAGTTATGCGGTTTCTGTCTCTTTTTTGCCTCGTTCTTGATTGAAGAAATACTCTGTAAAAACTATCCTGTGCTACAGTTATTCTCGTTCTCCCCTATACACTTACTTCTGTTGCATTGAAAATTTGCTAAAACACATATTTTTAAGAAGTTGTACAAAATATCTTTCTACAGTCAGTTTAATTTAATTTAATTTTACAGAATTTTTAGTTGACTGTTTTTTTTATTGATCTCAAGCTAAATTTTATTTCATTTGTGCAGTAGAGCTGATCTACATCATCGATTACTGTTAGCTTGGTATACTGGTCGTAGGGACTATAGGAACTGGAGCGATGTACGATCAGTGCGGTGTCCCCATGTGGTCACCCGTGCGGGGGCTCTGTCAATAAGTCGCCGACATTCATTTCAATCTGACCGATCAGGCCATTGCAAAATGACGATGAGCTATATCTGCAAACTCCATGATGACTTAAACGGGTGAGAAGGCACCCGTTTGGCATCCCATTTCCGCGATCGGCCCTAGAACCAGAGTTTGGATCTTTAATTTTTATGTACATTAAGCAGTAAATCAGTGCTAATTTCCTTTACGGTTCCAGTAATTTTAAATCGATACTGTGCGTGTAATGTAATGGGCAATAAATGACGCGAGGATAAAACGGTAATGCTAATAAGGTAATATAAGGTGTTCCTGCACACATACATTGTTTGTTTGTAAACAAGCCAAGCAAAATTACCTGGAAAACTAATGCAGATAAACCAAGCTGTAAAACCTAGCTGTAGGTAGGGAGGCAAAGGGGAGCTATCCGAAGCCCACATAAAACACCCCAGCGCTGTTAAGCCAAGGCTATGCTGCAGACCCTATATTTTATTTATAAATGTATCCAAGAAAAGCTAATGTGCGCTGTACAAAATAGTTGGCCTATGTGAACTACATGGACACTGCATATTGGTACTGTCTAGAGTTACACACCAAAACATGTAAACATTGCATTCATATAATCAGTAATTCAGCAGTGGTTTTTCACACTGCACATTTTTAATTAAACATTATCTTTTTTATTATTATTTAATAACAGCAGATCAAAGAGAGTGACCTGAAAATAAATGACTGTGATCAAAAATGACTTTCTTTTATAATGACAGTAGCGGCAGTTGTCATTTTTAATATATAGTGCAGAGGAGTTCTTGGAAAATTGATTTTCCTTCTGGTTTTCTGATTAACAGCATCTCTGTCCGTGTAGCCAGCATGAATTCTAAAATATTTAATCTTATTCTATATAGCAAAAGTACTTGAGAAGAGCTAATGAGTAAAATCAACAGGAACAACCCCAGTGTACTGCTGAACCTAGAAAAGAACGACTGAAAATATGTAATGCTAATTAATCCCAGTGATGACTGCCTCTAGCATTTTACCATCCCATAATCGAGTGGTTTGGACATCGACTTCCAAACTGAATTGCATTATGACTAAGACCAGGTCACATAGGACCCGTGGCAATTTCCCTGCTGTACACTATCACTGAAATGTTGTGCAAAAAATGGTATTTGGTTTTTTTTGTTTTGGAAAGCCACATGCAAACACACAAATGGATATTTTATAGATGACCGCTTTCGACATGCTACTGCATTTCAAGGCTTCTGAACTTTTTGTTCTCGTCCCAAAACAGCAATTACTGTTTTCCAATATTTTACCAGAATAGAGCTTGAAATATGTAAGAGCAGTTGATTTGTTTGAACCTCCACGGTGGAATCTGTCTTGCTTACCTGCCTTTTTCAAAATTCTTAGAATAATTTTTGAGGTATAGAGACAGTTGAGTTTCCAGAACCAAATTGATTTAATTTAGGTCTACAGCGCCTGCATCTCCAGCTGCCGTTCGGGAAAACTGTTCCATCTGATCCTTCATCTTCGTAATTGGATTTCACACTGTTGCGATTTGGGCATATGAAATAGTTACTTCAGTTTCCGTATTAGTACATAACTTACTGTGCTCTATCTAATGAATGTGATGTAGATTTAGTTGACAAGATTTAGTATATTCTCCACCATATATCCCAGTTTGTCCAGTAAAATCAGAGGTTATAGATTGGTTATAGATTGTTTTTTTCATGGCCTCCATTAAAATAACATTTTCTGTGTCATTTAGCAGTTTTTTCCATGCAGTGAAAAGAACTCACTTTGCACCTCAAGGAAGAAACTTTCAGCCTAGAACCCAGAGCAGCATAATGCAATTGGGTGACATTGATGTTTCACGTACTGGGATGTAACTGCATTGTTCTTTGCTCCTCAAATGTCAATGTCAGGTACATTTTTAGTAGAAAAGTCTAAATAAAAACTCATCGAATTTCTCTGGGGTAATAATGAAGCACGGAAAATAAGTTAATAAAGCTAATTAATTTAAATCTAATTAAATTAGTGCAAGTGTCAAGAGCGTAATGAGGTGGACGCTAGATAGAATTGATGTTTTGTAGTTTATAACTTTACTGTAGGAGTAATGGGTTTAGGGTAAGTAAATTAGTAAATTTGAAAGCTGCAAGTTTGAAAACAATTGATTTGCTATTTCCAGTGTATGATGTCAATGATTGGTATTTCTTACTCAGAGGCCTTGTTCACACTTGGTTTTAAAATAATGCATCTTGAGTGATCGGTTAAGCACTAAGGGCACTAAGGGTTAAGCACTGTGGACAGTGGTGGCTTGATGGTTAGGGAAATGCACTTGTAATCGAAAGATTGCAGGATCCCTGAGCAAGGTACCGTCCCCAAGCACTGCTCCCCGGGTGCTGAATTAGCTGCCCCCTGCTATGTCACGAATGTCACATATGGGTTAAATGCTGAGGACGCAGCACACTGTGTGCTGTGGTGTGTTGACAATGACCACTAATCACCAAATTCTAAATACAAGTGTAAACAAGCACTAAGACACACTATACACTCAAACCACTTGCCGAGGTGCTCCGGGACGCTTTTGACTGCATATCTTTTGTAATGTAAATGCTAATGATGACTTCGCAATAACTGCATGTGGGGCAGTAATGAAATCCGAGCACAAGTGTTCAGCTGGACACCTTGAACACGCGGGATAGGAAGATGTGTAACTGGTGATGTGTTTCAGCTGCCTACTTATGATCTGATCGCCTGAGATGCATTCTAAAAATTACGTGTAATCAAGGCCTGAGGCTTCTCGCAGCAATGTCTATGCTTGTCTGCTCTCCAACTTTTAATGGGCTTGATAGGTATCTTATAAAATACTTATGTCATGCTGACCAATAATTTCAAATCGCATGACCATTTAGAATACGGGAACATTTAAGCATTATCAACAACTAAGTAAACAAATGATTCATCTTGGTTTTATTTTGTTCAGTCCTTAGGCTGTTTGAATGACTTGATACAGTTCATTTTATGGGCAAATGTATTTTACATTATGTGTCTTGTTAATATTACAAGTAATCATTAGCTAACACAAACTTGCAAGTCTGTAAATTCTCATCTAGTACGGTCCATCAACATGCAAGTTATTGACTCGCCTGATCAATAAACTGAATTTAGAGCTTGAATAGAATGAAAAGAAACAACCAGAGTATAACCCAGGATCAGACTCGTGTCCTTGATTCTGCACGGTTCAGTTTTTTGGTGGTTTGCTTGCTCATTTAAATAAAAACAGTGATAATGATCCATTTATTCATTTATTTTTGTCCTGGGGGGCAAATAAGCTTCTCAGATACACATGCTGGAAATGCTGAACCGAAGATTAAAAAGACCTTTTAAGTACCAAGTCAAGGTGGCTGTGAAGATGTCCTGTATTCAGTATAATTTCTTGGATCCGCCATTCTGTCTATTCCGCTACGTTGCCAAACACTGAATGTGTTGCATGTCCCGCGTTGCATGTTGGGAGGAGGGTGAGAAAGGGAGAGGGGGGGCTACCTCCTGCTTGCTATTACCTTGATGGGCCCACTTTGGACATAATGTGCAATTCACTGAATTTTCCTTTGACTTTGAAATGTTCCCATAAACACAATGCAGAAATTTCTGGGGTAAACACCTTCACAAGCACGTGTGAGCCATAGAACTGCAACCGATAGAATGTGCACCATCGAACGAGACTAATAATCTCTCTGTAATGGTCGGTCGTGTCGAGATTTTAATTGTTCATGATCTAATGTCGTCAAATCGCACACCCCTACCTGAAATTATAGAAGTGTTGTTCAGATCACACTGCAGTGTTTGGGAAGGTAATTGAAAGCCAATGACTCATGCAGAACAGGAAAAGACAGAAGTCTTATAATTTGTTTACTCATTTTAAAAAAATGAATTGATTAACCCTATTAATGGCATCTAAATTAAATGTTAAATATGTAGGTGTATAGAAATCTTATGTGGATATTTACAAATGGCTGTCTGGGGTCTGCTTAGTGTTTAGATGAACTTTTGTACTAATTGCCATATGAAACATTTATGAGGCATCTGTAGGTATATTCTTTTTATGGACTGAACATTTAATCTCCTTAACACGAGGGGCACATATTTGTTCAGAATATTTTCAATTCTTTAAAATTACTGTTAAGTGATTTTACCTCATCGCATTATTTTTTTCTGAAATTAGTTTTTTTCAAAGGT
Source organism: Mormyrus hasselquistii (assembly GCA_026779605.1). Classification (NCBI taxonomy): domain Eukaryota; kingdom Metazoa; phylum Chordata; class Actinopteri; order Osteoglossiformes; family Mormyridae; genus Mormyrus; species Mormyrus hasselquistii. The sequence continues at coordinate 25,099,130 of JAODKE010000020.1, read as the reverse complement.
ATACAGGTTGGATATTTACAGATTAGATGTGTAACTGAACAGGACTGCATGTGGCTGGGTGTTTTGATGTGCTGGCTTTGGCTTGGCCGGAAGCATTGTGCAGCAGTCAATTTATAGGATACATTTTGTGTCCTTTCTGCCCTAATGGTTGCATATTTATCTACAGCTTGTACTGTATATTAATGGTGCATTGTAAGCTCTGCTAATTCGCGGTTTGATTAAATGTGCAAAAGTCTTGTATGAATACAGCTGAAGAAAATGATGCTTGGATGATCTTTGCGTCGATTATGAACTATGATTTTATTTCGAGGTTCTCTGGCTTTAGCCACTTCAATACCTTTCTTAAAGTCACCCCAGTATTTGCAGTATTCACTCAACTACTAGCACACCATATTTGGCTAATACATATTTAACTAATTTAATTAATTCCTTGAGCTGGTGGCAAAATTTAGCAAGTTCATGGAATGGCTGAGGGGCAGCCGTCCAACAAGATATCAGCAACTTTTCGAGAACGGAAGAATTTCTTTTTATTATTACTTTTTATTATGTTACTGTTAATTTGCATATTTTCTAGAGTTAAATTGTTTTTTTCCTTTAACTTTCGTTCAAGTTTAACATTTACTGCCCAGATAAACTTCTGTAGACATTGTCTTTGACTGCCTATGATTTTTGCACAGTACTGTAGCTCTGCTTAAAATGATTACATCTTGAACAGTATTGCTTGCCTAAACAGTTCTGTAGCGCTGTTACTATGGCGTTTATGATTATTAATGCTGGCCAGCTCGGTAGCGCTCTTACAGTACTGCTAAATGCTAGTACCATAAAAGAACGAAGCAATCCAGTAGTAATTTGCTTAAGCTGGCCTGCTCTGAGGAAGCAAGGGTGCAGGTAGGCAGAGTTGGCTGGATGCACAAATAATTAATCATTTAAAAAAAGATTTCTAACAGGGGTGGGTTTTTGTTCCTGGGGCCCCACTGAAAAAAACAGTTCAGGGCCCCTGATCCACTTCCAATATTTCAAAAATGAAATAAATCAATAGCAAGTAGAGTCTGAAGATGACAGCTGGCTGGCTGTTAGCGGAATATACTGTTTCAGCATCTCTTAAATAAGACAGGAATTTATTTAATATTTAGTGTAGTGACTGCTTGTGGCCTACAGGGGGGCCCATGCAAATGTGTGACGTGAGTGGTAGTAAATGCCTCTGCTGGTGTTTTATAAGCTGGGTTCATAAATTTGCTTTCATTCATCTTTTATAAAGTAAATTGAAATATAATGTAGTAAAGCTATGGTGTGCGTGGCCCTTAACCCCAGTTGCTGAAGAGGCTGGTTAACCCTGTGCAAAGCTGCATTCCAATTTGCAAAAGATCTGCTAAATAAATGTAAATGTAAAATTTAGATGCACTTGAGGAATTTTAAAGATATCATGCTCACCCAGCACGCACCTGAATTCTTTGAGCTTACGTTCTTTTCTTTTTTTTTATAAGATGATTCATTTTATCCTGGACGTCTTAGTCACGCCGCCGCAGTGGGGCAGGTCTCATCGGCGTCGCATCAGGCTACAGGATGGACCAAAGCAGAAGAGAATAACTGAGACTTGCAATAATGATTGTATGACACCCCCCCCCCCCCCCAATTCACAGGGGTTATGAGTGATACAAAGTTTGAAACAAAAAACAGATCGTGTGTGTTGGTTTGTATAAGTAACAATTAATCATTGAAAACCAGCAAAGGACTGATGGCAAAAGAGAAAGCGCTGAGGCCGCGGAAGAGGTCCAGGCTCGCGGTGCATGTGACCGCATGGCGGTGCCGAGGCTGACAAGAACCACAGTAGCAGAATTACTGCAAGGCGGGAAGGAACGACTCGTTCATGTGTCAAAGATCTGGGCCTTCAGCACGCAGAGGCGGTGAGATGAGCTGTGAAGCCACCCAGTGGGTGGAATGGCTGCCATTCTTCATGAGACGTTTGCTATTTCAAATTGTTGTTGTGGGTTTCCTCCGATTTCATTGCACAGTCTAAAAACATGAGTGAAGTTGCCAGATTATCTGCAGTGTGTGTGTGTGTGTGTGTGTGTGTGTGTGTGTGTGTGTGTGCGAGCATGCGCCCGCACGCCCTATGGTAGGTTGGTCCCCATCCTTGGTTCTTCCCTGCCTTATGCCCAGAGACTCCGGACCCCCATAACCCTGTGTAGCACAAGCGGACATAGAAAGTGGATTGATGGTCGGATGGATTTTTAATCCTCTGTAGGTAGTGGGGCACCCCCATTTGCCTGGTGAGTGCGATTTTATTCAGCATTAATATTATTTACCTGTTTTTACACTAAGGTTAGTATTTAGAAGGCACTGATTCAGCTTGCGTGCAGTTTTCCCCTGTGTCTGCAAGTAAGGTTCAGGGCTTTTGATGACTGGAATTCAGTTTATCCTCCAGAGGGTGAGGATGGGAAAAACAACCCCCCCTCCCATCCCTCCCCAGCCCTCTGAGCTATGACAGCCCGTCCTGGCTCCTAATTAACTGAGCTATCAGTGCAGACTCTGAATAAGCTTCTGATGCGTGTTTAATGTCCTTCAGACAGACTTGTACAGGTCTACCTCCCACCCATGTGCATACCAGGGCCAGATCAGCCACAGAGAGTGTGGCTGCTGCTTCAAGCCGAGCCTCCCCCATCGCAGGTCACGTGACCAGCCCCAGGATGAAAGCCATGGATCCAGAAACCAGGTAACCCATTAAGGTGGTGTAATGAAAGACGGCCTTTTAGCTCTGTGCTCTCGGATGGCCAGTAACTCTAGTGGTATCTATTGGCAGTAGAAGCAATGTGAGTCCTTCTGGGTTTGTGTCCTTTTGGATGGAGCAGATGACCTGTGTGCTGGTCCAGCTGGGAGTATCAATGCCTTTAACTTCTAGGGTGACTGAGCTCTAATTGATACCACCCAGGCTCTGTCTGGCTGACGTTCCAGACCCCAGTCTACAGACCATCCCACATCTTGCCTGTTTTCCTCTACCTTCACAGAATTAAGAGCTTGGTAACCGAGTAATGGAGTCACACCTGCAGCTGGGGAAATGAAAGATGAATGTGGACTTGCTGGTGAAGCTTAAAAACTGTAAAATAATAGCAAGTATTGTACAGTGAAAGATAGACCCCAAAAAAAAAACTGGTACAAAACAGTGAACCTTTCTTACAATGGAAATGTTATCCCTTCCCTATTTTACTTATTAGAATGATAGGTAACTGTGACATATTATTAAAAAAAAAATGTTCTACAATTTCAAATCCTATAAGCAAGGGATGATGTTTATGAAGATTATTAGTTAATGTGATGACCAAAATGCATATCATTTGTATAAGAAGCAGGTAAGCTGGGTGTTTCTTTTTACTGAGGCGGACTGGATTTCTTAGAATCGAGTTAGTCATCACGCCGGTTTTTTTGTCACCGGTCTGCAGCGGCTTGTTAGCTGGAAGAAGCTGCTCAGACTCGTACTCCGATGGGGTTCATCCTCTCAGATCGACCGTACTCCCGACTTTGCGTCAACGCGTCTCCCATTTTCCCTCTGTTGAAGCAATTCTCACGTTCTCGTTCTCGAAAATTGCAATCCTTTTTTTCCTTGATCCAATCTGGTCTGGTTTCTGATGACGACGGTGACAACGCTAAAGTGAATCTCCTTTGGCTGGAGCCGCTGACGCCCTGATGCTAACAGCATTAGCATTTTGCCCGATAATTACAGCAGACTTATTGCCATAATTGCTCCTTTAAAGCTCCTTTATTGCTTTATTCTTGCTCACTCTCTCCTCCTGCATCCTCCTGAATCTGCTCCTCTAGTGATTCCCAGGAACATCAACGACCCATTAAAGGCTTTTTTTTCTCTTTGGAAGCTCCCAGTCTTTCTTTTTAAAAACACACCAATTCAGATAGATTTTTAAGCTATAAACCTTTGTCAGCTTGCATCTGTTTGTTTGTTCATTTATTTATTTAATTATTTCTAGCTATTTGTGTATATATATATTTACTGTTTTTTTGTGCTGCTTGAATTCCTTCTATTGCAGGCTTTGAGTATCTACAGTAACATAAGCGGTTTATAGCTGTGTACCTTTTGTAAAGAACCCTGAGAGACACGGGTATAAGGTCACTTAAATTTTTGCTGAGGTTGGATGACCTCATTCACACAGTTTGATGACAGTCACAAAAATGTTATGAAATCCTATTTCTATACTGCTATACCGTGGTTTCCTTCACATCAAATAAGAAGTTAATACATCTCTGTTTCTACATACTGAATCCAATTTTTTTCTTTTTTCATGGTTATGAGTCCCCTGGTGATTTTGCATTGAGATTTTAGATTTGAAGCTTTTCTGACACTATTTGCAGATCTTGCTCTAAGGCAAAGATGGCGAGTGCAGTTAAGGAGTGAATGGTGAGATGTTCACTTTCCTGTTTACCCGTGAATCCAACTCTGAGCACAGCACAATGTACCTGTGCCCAAACAGGCCAAGAAGGTTCTGGAAGGTGAGACTTCTGTTCTTTTTCACTTTCACATCTACAGCTGTGCTCCAAGTTTGTCACCTGTCACAGAGAGTCCGGACTTTTCCACATCGCTTGCAGGAAGCCCAGGTATGTCGATAACCTGCTTTCATTTCTGGATGAAAAAAGAATTTTATTCAAATGAGGTGTTTCAAAAATGAATATACACCCTGAAACAAATTCCACCAAATTTGATATTTTGTATGGCCTCCATGATTTTTAAGAGCAGCACCAACACTTCCAAACATGAAATGAGCTTATTTATTTCAGATGTTAGTGATATACTGCTACATCTGTCTTTCACTATTCTTAGGAGCTCAGAGCCTGGATGCTGGATGGAGAATGATACTCAGAATGTCTTTTCAGAACTCCATGTAGGTGTTCTGTTGGGTTGGCATCAGGTGACATGCTGTGGCCATCACTTTGATCCTGTCCATCCTCAGAAATGCAGCAGTGGCCTTGGATGTAAGTTTTGGTTCACTGTCATGGTGAAGGAGTGCCTGGCAACTCAGGGCATGGAGAGACGGCACCATCTCCTCTTTCGGCATATCTGTGAATTCATGGTGTCATCAGTAAACTGCAATTCCCCAACACTTGCAGTGCTCATACACACCCACATGCGGGTACCATGCATTTTTCATTGTACTCCTTGCCCTTGTGATGGCATGCAGTTTTGGGCCCATCCGTTCTGAAAAGATTTATCTTGATCTTGTCACCTTGGCTTTTTTGTACATGGGCTTTGGCGCTGGCTTCCTTCGTGGGCGAAACCCTTGCATGCCACTCTCCTGCAGCATATACCACATTGTGTCACGGGTAACAGTCAGCACAGTCAGGCTTTCTACTGCTTTAGCTAACTGTGATGAACTTGCATGACATTACAAGACCCTCGTGTTGAGGTCTTCACTTGCGTGGATGGCCTGGAAGTCTGATTAGCAATGCTTTACTAATTTTCTTGTAGCCTTGACCTTTTTTATGTAAAAAATGCTTTCTTTCTCAAGTGACATTTCTCTTCCATGTGGTGCCATTGTTGTCAGCATTGAATGGGAGAGGATTTTATTTGATAAATACCACCAATAATTTTCAGTTATCTGATGGCCACCTGTGTGACGATTAAATAGACTCATCTGTTGTTGCAATCTTGCAAATTAGCTTTTTATCAAGTTTTATTTATACGACCTTCACTGAGATGAAATCATTTTGTTAAAAAAAATGCAGTTTTGTTTTTTGTAGTGACAAATCTCATTAGCAACCAATAAGCCAGGATTTCTGGAATATTTTATGGTATAGGATCCCATAGAAAGTATTAATTCTAAAGAGAAATGGATGGTTTTCTGAAAAATCTTTTGGGGTGTCTCATTTAGGCTGGGCACTGTGTTTGTCAGACTGGTTGTTCCATGAATTATTTTATTTCCTTTAAATGATCAACAGAATAATTTGTACTACAGAAAAAAATTCCGACTGGTAAATACATTTAAATGTTAAAATCCCTTTTAAAAAAGATTGTAATACATATTTAATCGTTTTCCTTAACATTAAAGGAGCAGGATATTTTTACCTGCATATCCAAGTCAAACGAGAGTTTCAGATCCATAGTTAAAATACAGAATTGATTGAAGCTTTAACAGCTCCTGGTTAGATTGAAATGGAAGAACTCACCAGTTGTATTTGCTGTTACCTGAGGCCATGACTGCATGGCTATGTTATGGCTGCCACACAGCAGAGCCCATGGGTATAAGGGGCTCTAGGAGCTAGCTGGACTGACCACGCGAGGAAATGAAATATCAATCGCAGGCTGAAGGGAGGGAAACACCCCCCCCCCCCCAAAGAGTGAAGAGTTCCCCAAGTGTGTCACGTGTGGCGGAGTGATCTTTGACTGGCAAACCGTTTCCACACAACTAACGTGACAGTGGAAAACCAAGGCCCACCAAGAAATCACCCTTGGGACCTTTTGCTGGGTCTTTGGGTGTTCGGAGCCAAGCTGTCGACTCGGGGCTTCACACCCGGCTGCTCTCAGTAGCCCCTCCCTGGCTCACCTTTTAGCGGTGAGGACAATCTCATTACTGGCAATCCCATGGTGTAAGGGCCAGAAATTGAGGCTGTAATGTTTCAGAATGATGGTGGAATAAAAGCCCACTCCAGCATGCTTTTGTATAGTTTGTCAGCCTTTTAAGATACAATGAACTTTATCGAGCCGAAGGGGGAGGTAAAGGTTCTACTGAGATTTGAACTCTGATTACTAGCTTCAAAGTCCAGAGTGCCAGCCATTACACCACAGCACTGGCCATCCTGGGTCGTCTATCAGAGCCAAAGTGCCTTTTAGGGATAATGCGTAACAGCATTTTGCTGTTGTATTATAATTTAAGATTCTTTTCAAAATGAAAAGTGTGAATCTTCCTGTTTACGTAGTGAAAATTTATTTTTAAATCATTATTTACAAAGCTTTAATTGTTAAATGGGATGATAATCACACTCTTTGTTGCAGTGTAAACTTAAAACACCCTTTTGTAAATTAAATGTTTTGGATAATTATATACGTTGTGTGTAATATTAAAATTTATCGAGGTTTTTTTAAGCAAGGTGTTTCGGCATTGCGGTTTGTGCCGTCTAATCAGGCAGTAGAGATTTCTGTGCCGGTGGCATTAGCCTGCTGAAATGCCTGAGTGCCTTTTCTCGCCCTCAAAAGCCCATTAAATGTTACATCCACATGAGATTCAGTGGTCTAATCGAGAACTTCAAAATCCTGGTTCTCGTGCCCCCACGGGTATGCTGGTCTTTTTCTCCAGACGAGTTCCTAATTAGCTTAACCTAACCAGTAATAGAATCATTACTTTAACTTAAGAAAGTCATTACATTTGTCTCTTCCATATAGATTTTGACGTCTTAAATTACGAAAAGCAAAACGCAGCATTATTAAATTAAATTTTCATGTATTTGTAATGTTTCGACTGAAGTGTATCGGAATTTTTTTTTTTCTTTTCTAGCAAATCTTAACAAAATGGGCTTCATGCTTTTCAGAATAGCGCTGCACTCAGGGGTCACTTTATTAATGCGAACAAGGCGTCATCTGGCCGCGTCTGAATGCATCAGGTATGCAGAGTGTCGAGCGGCTCACTTACTGCTCCGCTGAACATTAGGATGGCTGTGATTCGTGATCTAAGTGGTTTTGAAGGTATTGTGATTGCTGGTGCCAGACGTGGAGGTGCCCAGTTCCCAAAAACAGCCTCCATCTCAGGATTTTCACACACTAGTGTCTGCAATAAATAAGCATCCGGTCAGCGGCAGTCCTGTGGCTGGAAACACCTCGTTAATGAGAGAGGTCAGACTTGTTAGAGCTAACAGGAAGGCCAGAGGTGCAAAAGCAGCTCGGTGCAGTAGTGGTCTGCAGAACGGCATCCCTGCGCATGCACCTCACAAAGCTCCCACGTGGTTTCTGGAAGCAAAAGGGTCTCCTACCTAGTACTAATCATGAAACCACTCAGCGTGTCTTTCTGCTCTTTGTTCATGGCACATGATGGCATGCTGCGAAAGAAAATAATGATTTATTTTTAAATGCTTTACTTGCATAAGAAACTTTGGGTCCAAGCACATGGCTAGTTATTTATCGGGTGTCCCTGAGGCATTTCTCAGAGGGGTTAAGGGCCTTGCCCATATATATAAAGATAGAAATGGATATTCTGCCGACAACGAGATTAGAACCAACGGCCAACCAAGAGCCTAATGTGTCGGGTTAATGTGCTGCCTACAATACACTGTGGAAGGGTCTTCCCACAACTTCCAAATTGCTTTTCCATAAACTTGTAGCTAGACCTCACACTTTATTTTCACCCCTGACATAGTTACACTTTTTTTGGTCTCCAGTACTTTTCAAGGATTTGAGGATCCCCTATTTGCCCTAAGGAATTTTGTCTGGACATATTTTATTTTTACATAATACATCATTAGGTTTGTGTATTCTGGGGGGTTTTTGGTTACAGTTTCACATGTTAGCTGTTTCTAGAGCTGCATGGTTTAAATGAGTAATTCATGTTAAAGTTCTCTTAGAGTCTGAACCCATTTTGTCAGCGTTATTTCATCAAAAGCTCTTAGCCGGAAACTGCAAAACTCCCGAATATTTTGTCTCACATTAATACCTTATTAATCATATGACTCATTAAAAATATCAAGCGGGAAACAGGATTAACAGCGTAAGGAGAAATGAGCAGGAGGAACAAATTTGCAAACATTATATATGCTCAGACACATTTTAAAATTGATGCGTCTCATTTTCCTTGCCTGTAGTCATTTACTATTCAGGAGGGCAAGTTGAAGGGTGTCGACCCCTTGGAGATGGAGCTCATCAGTGTGAAAGTGTGTATCAAGGACAATCAGTGCCAGTCAAAGCCCATGTGGAGCCTTAGGCAGTCTCACCACCCCCCCACACACGCTTTTTGGTGCAGGGGGGTTGGTGCTGGTGGACTGCCTCGGGTCTGACCACCCCAGACTGGTCGGTTACAGGAATGTACAGAATCTCAGGAGTCTCACACTGTAAATCTACATTTATGAGAGCAATCTGTCTGCTATCCACATCACTGTCTGCTATCCACATCACT
>JAODKE010000020.1:25065099-25082462 GCA_026779605.1 Mormyrus hasselquistii | reverse complement strand
TGCCTGGACAACGAAATTAGCTGGCAAGACCACAAAGATGCAAGAAAGTGACAGTGTCAGTACAAGATATGAGAACAATATAAAAACACAATATAAAATAATATAAATACACAATATAAAAACACAATATGCACAATATATAGGTACAGGAGACATTGGAAGGGTATATGCGAGGGTATCAAGAATATAATAAATAAGGGGGAAGGGCTTTAGTCAACAGATAAGTGACACTATTGGGTAAGTTGGTAATTGCACATTTGCCAAGATATTGCACAGAGCCATAGTCAGTAGCAGTATTGAGAACTGTATGGTCCCGTATGTAGCCGCGATGCAGCCACACAGAGTACTCTCTATGGTCCCGTACCGAGCCGTGATGCAGCTATACAGGGTACTATCTATGTTCCCATATCGAGCCTTGATGCAGCTACTCAGGGTACTCTCTATAATCCCGTACTAAGCCACGATGCAGCTACACAGGGTACTCTCTATGTTCCCGTATCAAGCCACGATGCAGCTACTCAGGGTACTCTCTATGGTCCCATACCGAGCCGTGATGCCGCTATACAGAGTACTCTCTCTAATCCCGTACCGAGCCACGATGCAGCTACACAGGGTACTCTGTATATTCCCGTACCGAGCCACGATGCAGCTACACAGGGTACTTTCTATAATCCCATACCGAGCCTCGATGCAGCTACTCAGGGTACTCGCTATAGTCTTGTATTGAGCCACGATGCAGCTACAGAGGGTACTCTCTATAGTCCCGTACCGAGCCTCGATGCAGCTACTCAGGGTACTCGCTATAGTCCCGTATCGAGCCACGATGCAGCTACACAGGGTACTCTCTATAGTCCCGTACCGAGCCACGATGTAGCTACACAGGGTACTCTCTATGTTCCCGTATTGAGCCACGATGCAGCTACACAGGGTACTCTCTGTAGTCCCATACCGAGCCACGATGTAGCTACTCAGGGTACTCTCTATAATCCCGTATCAAGCTGTGATCCAGCCACTCTGGGTACTTTCTCTGGTCCCGTATGGAACCACGATGCAGCTATACAGGGTACTCTCTGGACTTCAAGACTTTTTTATTGTCATTGTACAGTTGCCTGGACAACAAAATTAGCTGGGAAGACCACAAAGATGCCAGAAAGTGACAGTGTCAGTGCAAGATATAAGAACAATATAAAAATACAATATAAAATAATATAAATACACAATATGAACACAATATAAAAACACAATATGCACAATGTATAGGTACAGGAGACATTAGAAGGGTATATGCAAGGGTATCAGGAATATAATAAATAATGGGGAAGGGCTTTAGTCAACAGATAAGTGACACTATTGGGTAAGTTGGTAATTGCACATTTGCCAAGATATTGCACAGAGCCATAGTCAGTAGCAGTAGTGAGAACTGTATGGTCCCATACCGAGCCGTGATGCAGATATACAGAGTACTCTCTCTAATCCCGTACCGAGCCACGATGCAGCTACACAGGGTACTCTCTATAATCCCGTACCAAGCCACAATGCAGCTACACAGGGTACTCTCTATGGTCCCGTATGGAGCCACGATGCAGCTGCACAGGGTATACTCTCTATGGTTACGTTTTGAGCCACGATGCAGCCACACAGGGTACTCTCTATGGTCCTGTACCAAGCCGTGATCTAGCCACTCAGGGTACTCTCTATAGTCTTGTACCGAGCCACGATGCAGCCACACAGGGTACTCTCTATGGTCCTGTATGGAGCCAAGATGCAGCTGCACAGGGCATACTCTCTATGGTCCCGTTTCGAACCACGATGCAGCCACACAGGGTACTCTCTATAGTCCCTCCGTGGAATGTAGAGGGGGGAGGGGTTGCAGATGCCGTCCTCAGTCTCTACAGAAAATAGAGACGCAACTGGGCTTTCTAGGGGATGGAGCTGGTGTTGAGGGTCCACATGAGGAACACTGAGGAACTTGGTGTTCTGGACAATCTCCACTGGGAATCTGTTGATTTTCAATGGAGAGTGGTCACAGCCTGCCCTCCTGAAGTCAACAACTGTTTTCTTTGTCTTGTCCACATTTAGAGACAGGTTGTTGGCTCCACACCAGTCTGTTAGCCATTGCACTTCTTCTCTGTACGCCACCTTGTCATGCCCAACGATCAGACCCTCCACGGTTGTGTCATCAGCGAATTTGGTGATGTGATTTGAACTGTGCATTGCTGCACAGTCATGGGTCAACTGTATGAACTGCAGAGGGCTGAGCACACAGCCCTGGGGGGCCACGGTGCTCAACATAGTGGTACTGGGGATGTTGCCCCCAATCCAGACTGAGGTTTCCTAGTGAGGAAGTCAAGGACCCAGTTGCAGAGGGAGCTATTCAGGCCAATTAATCTTAGCTTTCCTATCAGATGATGAGTAATGATTGTGTTGAATGCTGAAATTTATAAACAGCATTCTCACAGAAATGTCATTTTAGTCCAGGTGGGTGAGGGCCAAGTGAAGGGTAGTGGTGATGGCATCATCTGTTGAGCGATTGGGATGATATGCAAACTACAGGGGGTCCAGTGAAGGGGACAGGTGTGATTTTATGTGGCTCATCACATTGTCATTGAGGTAGGACACTGGAGACTTCTTTGGCACAGAGATGATGGTGGTGGCTTTGAAACACTTTGGAACTATAATGGAGAGATATTGGAGATGTCTGTGATGACGTCTGCCAGCTGGTCTGCACATCCCCGGAGGTGGTCTTACTCACTGCCGTGTCATTCTGTACTATCTTGTTAGGCCTCATTGCTTTAAACCGTGCATAGAAGTGATTCAGTGCATCTGGAATAGAGGCCTCACCATCACAGGCAGGTGGAGATGTCCTGTAGTTGGTAATGGCCTAGATGCCTACACAACCCTAAACCTAACCTGAATACCAAGCCTAACCTTAGCCTTAACTATAACTCTAAGCCAAACCTTAATTGTAACCCTAGCCTTAACCATAACCCTAATGCCAACTTAGACTTAAGGTTAAGGTTAGGGTTGCCTTAAGGGTCAGAGCTAGGGATAAAGTTAGGTTTGTGATTAGGTTGAGGGCTAGGATTAGTGTTAGGGTCTCTATTAGGGTTAGAGGTGGGGTTGCTTTGAGGGTTATAGGTGAATCAGGAGGGTCTGTTAACTGAAATGAGGATCCCGGGGTAGATATGAAGCTCCCATGATGATGGTCGGCTTTGCAGGATGTAGCTCCCAGTCGATGTTCTCTCTGCCTGTATGTGTCTTCATGGGCCTGGGGTTGTACTTGGGTCCCCCTGGGGACTGGACCAGGATACAGGCTTGTGACAGTGGCGTCCATCATGCTACTGGTGAAGTATCTTGTTAGGCCTCATTCCGGAGTTTTCCCAATCTGGCTGTGGCAGCAGAGTCTTCTTGAAGCAGTTGCTGGATGTGAGGCATGTTCTTCCTTATGTGGGCATTGATTTCTTCCAGGTTTCTTTGGAGTCATTCGTTCCAGACACACCACCAGTTCAAATCCCACAGTCGGCGGAGTGATTTTTCCATTGGGTCCCAAAGCAAGGCCTTTAACCCCGAAGTACTCCCGCGACTGTCTGTCCCTGCATTCTCAGTTGTACTTCACTTTGGATAAAAGTGCCTGCTAAATAAATAAAATGTAAATGTTATGTTAACTGAATGTGACATTGCCACCTGTTGCAGAAATCTCTGTCATAAGGAGGTTAACAAATATTAATCTTAATATCTCCATGCATGTTGAATAATTTGACGAAAGCAAAAAGCAAAAGTTGGCATTGGATGAGATACTGCTGTCGACGGTATTCGACCAACACTATCCACAGTTTGTGTTTCCAAATGGACTCACCCATTAAGAGGACAGCAAGTAAGGCCAGCGTGGGGTTCAGATGGTTTGTTCTGGTCGCTGCATTTTTCATGTTTGGGCTGACATTTGGAAATGATCAGGGCCCTCCAAGATTTTCTGTGTAGACATCAAGCTGTCCTTTGCTATCACAGCAACAGAGACATCTTGGATTACCTCCATTGCCGTGGCAACTGTCCACATAGCTGGTAATGCCGTTAACAGAGAGTGGAGACTAAACACAGTTATATTTATACCTCACAAAGTGGTTAAGGAGTTGAAGCAAAGGGTCCATGGTTCAGGTCCAAGTTTTGGAACAAAGTATTCGATGGGCTCCAGGTAACGGATTTTGCTGCCCGAGTGAATAAGGTTACATAATAAACAATGTAAGTTACATTGACTGCAAGCATCTGCTCCTCAAACTGTCAATATAAAGAAATGCTTGGATTCATCTTAAGGAGTAATTGAATTTAGATATCAGGAATGTACTGTAGCTGCGTTTATCAAGGCACATGATTCACTAAAAATGTAGTACAGCACAGGATGAAGAGAGTGGCAGTTAACAGATAGCTCACCGACAGTGCTGCGTGAAGCGATTGACAGCATAGGGAGTACACAGTGGACCAATCCCTTTATAGAAACTAACCAACAGATGGCGACAATGGGCCCTGAGTCTGTCAGGGTGACTATATTTCTACCCTGAACATCAGAAATGGAACGTCAGTCAAATGCACAGAATTACAGAAGTGGGTTGAATTTCCACAGCCTGGAATTAAGATGTAAAGCAGTGTCACATGATGCTTTTAAAGGCCTTTTTTAAGCATAGGATTAAACCAGTTCAGACTGAGAACAATGTATCAATTGCAGTGATTTGTCAGCAGTGATTCTTTATGATACATGTATTTCTGTATTACCTGATTCAAATACAAAATATGATTGCAATTTGTATTTGAAATGGTTGATGAAAATGCCTTCATATTTAGTATCAAAATACATAAGCATCTTGTATTTTTGTAATTTATAGATATTGTAAAATACTGTGAGACATCTACGTGATGATGCATGCATCATTAAAAATGCAATATGATGCATGCAGCATCTAAATGGTGCCTACTCAGACAAGGCAAATTACTCATACATAGCAGGCAAGTCAATTCAATTTTCAAAAAAATTGTTTCTCTTCATAACTTAAGATCCAATCCTAACATACAGCTCTGGAAAAAATTGAGACCAGATCTGCATTTAAATGCATCTGCATAAATCCTGTTTTAATCCTGGTCCTGCTGGAAGAAAGGTACTCTACTAGGCTCAAAGTACCTAAAACAGCAGTTACTCAACAACAAGGTGAAGTAGGAGACACTGGTAATGACCAAAACCCAGTCAGGTAGAGAGCAGAAGCAACTTTCTAATTCCAGAGATGACTCTTTCTCTCACACACACACACACACACCCACACACTCATTCAGTACACTCCCTCTCTCTCTCTCACCCACACACCCACACACTCATTCAGTACACTCTCTCTCTCTCTCACACACACACACACACACACACACACACTCATTCAGTACACTCCCTCTCTCTCTCTCTCTCTCTCACCCACACACCCACACTCATTCAGTACACACCCTCTCTCTCTCTCACACAAACACACACACACATTCAGTACACTCCCTCCCTCTCTCTCACACACACACACACACTCATTCAGTACACTCCCTCTCCCTCACACACACAAACACACACACACATTCAGTACACTCCCTCCCTCTCTCTCTCTCATACACACACACACACACACTCATTCAGTACACTCCCTCTCTCTCTCTCACACACACACACACACACACACACACACACATTCAGTATTCAGTACACTCCCTCTCTCTCTCACACACACACACACACACACACTCATTCAGTACACTCCCTCTCCCTCACACACACACACACACACACACTCATTCAGTACACTCCCTCTCTCTCTCTCACACACTCATTCAGTACACTCCCTCTCTCTCTCTCTCACACACACACACACCCACACACTCATTCAGTACACTCCCTCTCTCTCACACACACTCGCTCAATCACACACTTTCTCCCTCACCCACACATAAGCCTTTTTTTGGCAGAATCTTTGAAATTCTTGTTGAATTCCTGATCTGTAGTATTCCCTATTTAGCATTACTGGAGTTTCAATGTTTTTACTGCACTGTGAATGTAAGTGTGCCCTCAAACCCATATTATGCGGCTATTGATACGTTCAGCGGTTAGAGTTGGGTTTGTACTCCATGACAAGTTCAGTTGCTGATTTCATCATGTAAAATTGTTGATTAAGTACTAAAATGTTTTTAAAATGCGCTAAAATCTGTTTTAAACTTTTACAAGTTATTATGCATAAAGGTGCTATCAGTTGTCTGCTTATGAATGACTTGTTTGTCAGGTGCCGGTTCTCAGTGTTGCTAAAGCAAAGTTATTATACAATTACAAGTCATTAACAAACTGTTGGTTAACATTGGACTGTTGGCTACTTTAAAACTAACCTTCATCTGGGTGATCACAGGGATCTGTGGGGATCTGGGATGTAACAGGCAGGTCTGATCTGTTGATCTGATTTGATCTGTTGACTGCATATGTCAGATTCATGGCACGCCTCATTAGGAAAGGCAAAGCTGTTGTTCTCAAACACTGTCCACATATTCAGCTGAGGCAGTGTACTGGTGAAGGGATAGATCAAATACGCTGATAGATGGAAGGTTTGAAAGTGATTTCATGCTCCCTTCAAAAAATATTTTTGAAATACAAACATACAGTAGAGGATTGTGATGCACGCCAAGGCTGCTGTATTTCATAGTTTATTTTGATGTACTTACAAGCCGGGTCTTTGGTGTCATTTTAAAATAGATTTTGATGTATCTATGTCCATCCCTGCGTGTTAACATAACTAAGGTAACAACATAATTAAGGTAACATTTGCCTAAATTTCATTGCTACAGCAGCACTAATTGGATTTACATGCAAAATTATGTTTTGGTTCACTATTCAAATCGGAGTCTGATGTCCTTCATGCTAGCTTTCGGTGACTGGCTGAACGATCAGTGCTGAGATTAGCACCAGGATTCGGGGATAGGTAAAAGATTACATCAAGATCACAGCACTGTCCCACTAGATGGTGCTCACTATTCACATACCCAGTGTATATTAACGTTAAGGTTTACAGCTGTTGAGCGGGCAGTGGTAGCCAAATGGTTAGGGAAGTGCAGTTGTAATTAAAAGATTGCCGGTTTGAATCCACGACCAGCAAGGCACCACTGAGGTACCCTGAGCAAGGTACTGCTCCCCGGACACTGAATTAGCTGCCCCCCTGCTATGTCACATATGGGTTAAATGCAGAGGACACATTTCATTGTGGTGTGTATGTTATGTATCCTGTTTGTGATTCTGTTGTCTTTCAAAGTAAGTCAATGCCCACTAACTGACCCTGATTGTAATCCCCAGCTTGCTCTCACCTGTACATATGTGTCTCACAGAGTGCAATGGGCTACATGAAAATACAACCACCCCCCTGCTTTGGGGATGAATAAAGAATCTGCATTCTAATTCTTCACTCTCAAAATCATTTATCACTCACAGAATCACTTACTTTCTTACGCCAGCTCTTTTGCTTTGCTCCAGCCTCACAGGCCTCTTCTGTTGTCCCACGCAGCTCCTGTAGGGGCAGCGCTGAGCACATGGTTCCAACACAGTGCCGTGATGCTACCCGGGGTCGTCGTGGATGGGGTGGGGATGACAGCCGGTTCTATTGGCCAGATTCTTATTCAGCTCCACCCCACCGCTGGGTGAGTGAGCTGATGGACCAACTCAAAGCACTTCAAGGTAGTTCACAGCAACAGCAATCCGACGTATTACTTGTCCCATGCTGGAAGGCCATATATAATTCACACACATAAGCTTCCTAAACACGAAATATTTTATATATATAAGTATTTACGTACAAATACACATATGCACATACATATACAGCTACGGAAAAAAATTAAGAGACCACAGCGCAATTTTTTGTTTCATTCATCTTTCAATTTATGTGTGTGTCTGTGAATTATATACATACTTGATGTCGTCATTCGATTCATGAGAAACTGTCGTATAAGTTAACGATTATCTTCAGCATTAGAATGTCGCTTCCGTCCTCTACCTGGGTGGGTTCTGGTTGTTCCCAGTGTCTCCTGCTTCACCTTATTCTTGTGTGCTGCTCGCCTGGAAGCAGCCTGCCGCTCAGCATAGCCTTCTGCCTACAGAACTACAATTAAAGCAGAATTTAAAAATGCAGATTTGTTTAAAAATATAGAGTGGTCTTTTAATTTTGTTCAGCAGCTGTATACACTTATACACTATGGTGCCAAAGTGAAATGTATGCATGGACGCTCGAGAAAGCTCCCTTTCTGTAAAGCATGGAGACTGAAGTGTTTGCCCCCTGCCATGTGAAAATTGATTTTGTTTGAGCCCCATCTTGCAGAAATTAGTTCTCATATTTCAGCTCAGCTCAGTCCTGGTGGCGCAGACATCTGAATATTAAAGCCCGAGAAAATGAACTTCAACTCTGTGTGCATGTGATGAGTATGACAACAAATAAAAATCTAATGTAATATAGAGTACTGGTTCTCTGAATTGTTGTCTGATGATTTTTAAATGTCTGCTTGAATTACATCAAAAGTGGTTTAAATTCAAGAAATAACTTCTTATTAAAAACCATGACTATAGCATTGATGGCTCAGCAGTAGAATTCTCCACCACCATGTGAGAGATTCAGGTTGCCAAAGCAGGTATGATTGTCCTACACTACTGCCTCTCTCCTGTCCCCCGATGCACCAAACTCCTATCCTGCTACTCTGGTATAAGAACTGCACCATGTTCCTCTGAACAAGTATGATGATAAAACTTGAAACAGCGGTGCAGTGAATTGTTTTTTTTTAAATAAACACTCATGTAGACTAAAATGGGTTTCCTAAGGAGAGCTGTGCCAGACGCAGTCACCCAGAGAGAGACACCAGCTGGAGACGTGTTACGGGTGGTAATTCTGGGCTTACTGACATGACAGAGACCACAAACGGAGCCTGCCAAAAGCTGACCCGGCCCAGAGAACCCCCGGCCAAAGGCAGCCCACTGCCTCCTTGCCAAACATTGAGCTTCAAAGAGGAATGTAACTGTAAAACCTTTAGCCATCTCTGTCCAGGAAAAGACACAACTCGAGCTCCCAAGATGGAAACCGCAGTGAAATTTACTCCATCTATCTACACATCACAAACACATAAAGTAACCACATTACCTCCACTGGGCCATCGTGAACTGTGTTGCTATATCATTGGTTTAGTCTTTTGCTTCTTTTTTGTCCCACTGTGGTTTGTTAAACCACACTTTGTAGTTCATGTGAAATCTGTAATGTGACCGTAGTCCTCAGTGAAGGAATACCAGCACACCACAAAATGTGCTGTGCATGTGAATAAGATTCAGAATAAATATGCATCGATACAGTATGCTACAGTGAATGTGATTTGTTTGAAGCCATGATCTAATGATGAGGCGGAGTACGTTATCAAGAATGTCTTTTTCCCCCTCATCTCTGTGGTCTTAATTCACAAAATGGGCACCTTCAGGATGGGATTCCTGGAGGCAGTCATGTCACTCAACATCTCCACCCTCTTCCCGTCGAGCAGAAAACTTGGGTCCACATCAAAGCCTGACAAAAAAGGGCACATCTGTCGCTGCTAAACCGAGCGCTCCGATTCCGCCCACCGCACGTTTCAGATCCTTGAAGCTCCTGAACGATGGATCGCAGAGCATCAGACCTCGGGAAGACTGATAGTCAGTCGAGATTTACTGCTGAAAGAGTCCCTGGGAGTGTTTGGAAAACTGTCAGGATAGCCTGTATTTCTATATTTCAAGGATCTGCATTTATTTGCCTTGACTAGAAAAGGTGAGGTCTGATATGCATATGAGAGCAGACCGTTTCCAGGAAGCAGTGAAGCCAGGAAGTGATCAAAAGTATTTAAAAGAGTTAATGGAAGAGTAACAAAGGTACAACCCTCACCCCAACAGAACTCAACAGCAGGGAAGTTCATAGCCAAGAAAATGCATTGGCAGTGTTAGATGTGCTTGTTGACCATTTTTGTACTTTATCATTTTCTAATCTTTTATCATAGGCCAAGAGAGGAAAACCTGCTCACATACAGGAACATGCAGGATAAGCATGACTATAATAACTACAGCACATAACTGACCGCAATGGAGAAAGAATTCCTGGCAGGTAGCTGGTCATCGCAACATGGAAGAATGTTACACTTACAGCGAATCTTTTATGTTGGGCCTCAAAGGGACAGCCTCTCATATTCCCTGTATTGCTTGACAGGGACAAGAAAAATAATACATATCAGACTTCAGAGACAGTGCCTATTTGCTTTTGAAAGTACTTTTTAAAGAAAAAAAAATCATAATAATTTTGACCGCTGGCACAAAGTGCAGGGTACGGAGATCAGAAGGTGTGGCCCATTTTTAGAGCATGAAAGGCCGTTGTGTGAGGTCTCTCTCTGCTGTCCAAATGCTTGCCATCCGGACAAAAAACCTACTGTGTACTGCCAGTTTCATGCTGAAATTACAATAGCTCCTAGAAGTACTCGTCAGTCAAAATTCTAAAGAATTACTTCATAATACTATAAAATTGTTATAGCAGATGGACACAAATTTGTCCTCAATTGACCCTTAAGGAATTAGAAATAATGTTTGGAAAGACATTATTTTGCTGAAGAAATATTTTTTTGGTTTCATAAATAAACAATAATTCTTTTATTTCAAATAACTTTGAAATGAAAGCTTTTCTGTATGTTTGATTATGGAGAGTGTGAAGCAACATTTGGATGCTCGTTATAATGCAATATTTATATCTGATACAAAGACCCAAGATAAAAACCTTTTGTTCAAGGGAAGGGGGGAGCCACTTCAAACATCCCAGCGGTGAAATAGCACAAATGGACGTTTCCAGGCAGATTCCAGGCAGATTCCAAAACAATGCAATAGACTGGATTACAGAAGTCTCCGCAAACTGCTAGCGTAAACTGTGATATAAACAAAGTCACACTGGGGACTCCAGTCCCGAGAGGAGAGATTAAATTAATGCATCCCCATCCGCCCGATAAAAGTTTTCCTGGTTTCTGCAAGGAACTATTTAGAGAGTTTTTTGTGCCTTTTTATCTCTCAGCCCTCTTCCTGTTGATGTACATGTTGATTGTACAGGATTGAGACATTTCACAGTGAATTCACCGTTAATGGACTTTCCCAACAAACTCGTACATATACTGCAAACATGTACGTTCCCATGTATATATAACACATAAACAGGCAGCAGTGCAAATCGCTCCATCATGACACATACGCACATAGCTGCCTGTCGTGTGTATAAACAGGCTTTAATGGTGTCCTCGCGCCTGCACAGAGCCTGTCTATGGGAGCAGAGATCACGGCTCTCCATGGGAAGAGCCCACCTACTATCTGATCAGAAGAAATTTCCAGGATGAAACATCACTAATTGCCCCCATATTTCCGTCTCACGGAACCAGGGCACCCATCCTGTTACAAAAGGGCTATTGCCTCTTTAAAAAAACACCATCTGTGCTCCATCGAGCTCTATCCATCAAACCCTTTTTAGCTTCCTAAAAGTTAGGCTACCTTGCTATTTAATCCCTGATATCGCCGTACATACAGGTTTATGTTCTTAAATACGCAGAACAGCATATGTAACAACAGCGGTTGTTTATTCTTCAGGATTCCACCATTACCCCCTCTACCATAGTGTAGACTGGTCCAGACCCAGTAGTAAGAAACCCACAAGAGCTGATCTGGGATATTTCACATATCCCACTCCTCTCAAGTCTGAATTACGGAGTTGTTTTCAGCTTTTTGAGCTTTTAGTTAGATGTATGAGCTGCTTCTCTTTCTGTACTCTTGGCATGGATTCCCATGAATTCTCTTTGGATATAAACGCTTAAATCCAGCGGACAGGAAATTACATGTACTTTCATCCACAAAGACTTAAGGGAGCAAATTTCAAGTACCTAAAGTTTCCTGTGCAGAAAGATCAGATGGAGACTATGGGCCAAATGGGTGTAGAGCATTAGCCAGATCAGTTTCTGGAAGTTAATGCAGTTAGACAGATTTCTTTGAAGAATTTAAACTTAATGAGTCGATTGACCATAGGTCAATATCTCCATAGGGGATATCCCCTTTGTTCCTTGCTTCCAATCACATCAAGCTTTAAGGGGGGTGGGTCTTAACTTCGCCCTAACGTTTTTTGTGGTAAATGAATGGTTAAATGTTTTCTGTTTGACCTTGACTCAGGGGTCACGCTGTGGAATTCAGTGCATCTACCTGAGATTAAAGTCTCCTGACGTCACGAGGGATTGAGGGGGGAGTGAAGGAGGATGAGAGCAAAGATTCACTTGAGAGAATTTGTGAGAAAGAGGCTGGAGGACTAGATGTGGGGAAGGAGCATAACCAGGGGAATTGGCCGAGTGGCAGGTGGCGTCACAAGGGTCTTGGGGTAGAAAGTCAAGGTGCCAGAACAAGAAATTCAGAAATGATAAATAGGGGGGGGTTAAAGATTATAGGAAAGAAAAACAGATCGATAAAACGTCTATCATTCTGTCCAACAGGTGACACGTATCTAATTGATTATATGTCAGGGTTTATCAAATCAGCAAGTTAGACTGCCCGGGAATCAGCTGCTCCCATTTTCAGAATGCCGGCCCAGTGGGATCATTCCACGGTGACCACGTTGAATTATTAGCCCGAATTTCTTGGCCTGAAGATTTCTAATTTATCCCCAAAATGAGATCAAAGCCCATGTCACCTCATCTTTCGTCTCACCATTGAAGCAGCTCACAGACGCAACTGCCACCTCAGCAGAGACCCAGGGTCTCCTCCTCTAGGGCAAAAAAAGACAGTTTCTCAACCCATTCATTGCGGACCTCCAGACAGTCCACCTTTTTGCTGAGAGCTACAGTAGGGAGCTGGGAGGGAGCAAAAATGTGAACTGTCTAGCAGGGAGTAAAAACATGGACCGTCTGGAGGTCCCCAAGGAGCAGATTGGAAAGCACTGCTCTACAGGAGTTGGGGCTCAGTAATGTCACTCTCCCTGACAGGGGATTGAAACCAACGACCTTCGAATCATGGGTACCCAGACCTCACCCACAGAGCCACACATGCCATCCTTAAAGTTAAAGATGGCAGTTACTGCAATCATAGCATCTGCTGTAGAAAACAAAACAAACATCTTACACGCCAACACAAAGTTATCGTGCGAATCTTTTCTAATTTCTTAATTCTAATGCCAGACTTCTGGAACTGGGTATATCTTCCAGAGCAAGTCTGTCTCTCTCATGTATAGACCTTTGCTGAGTATAACCAAAACATCACATTGGATCAGAACCAGACCAGCTGAACGTCACCGAACCTATTTGCTGATATCTGAGTATCTATTTGACCTTGTGCGGTTGGCATGTGTCGGTGGACCGGACAGCTGGTCCCCCCCCACAATAGTCCTGCCTAAGGCAGTCTTTGTTCCTCTCTATCCCTGACTTCTGGCATTTTTTGCTCAAACCGCATGTTGTACGTTTAGATATATATCTATATGTAAACCACTCTGAGGTAACTATAGGAACGCCATTCTATAAAATGAACCGAATGAAGAGAATGGGGCGTCCTGGTAATACTCAGTCTGAAGACAAACGAGAGAGACGGGTGAGAAAAAATCCAGATGGAACGTTTTTCAGCTTCAGTGGTTCGGATTCAAAAGTTTCAGAAAACGACACGTAGTCTGTGCCAAGTCTCACAGAAGCTGCCAGAGCAGCGATGCCTGCCCCCCCTCTCCTCTTACAAATGCTTCATACTCTTTCCACACTCTACCCATCTAACAGCAGTCACACTCTTCTGTCTTTCTTGCTCACTTTTCTTTCTTATATTTTCACAATTTCTCTCTTAGTCAATAATTTCAATCACACAAGGCTAAAATTCACACCATGAAAACAGTTCAAACTGGACACTGGTGGCTCAAAATGGATATTATCAACACCCAAAAAAACATCACTGACTCATATTTTTAAGATTCCGTTTAGGGCTCTACCGATAAAACAGCACGTTGTGAACCCGACGACGTCCAGCGCTGGGTAATTCTGATCCAGACAGTTAAAGTCCAGACCGGGATTTTGTTTCAACCAACCAGTTCAGCATAAAGAGTCACAGTCACTCTCAATTCAATTGCTTGAAGGCACTGAATCAAACATCAGACACCACGCAAACCACTGGGACACCCTCAGTACTCTGCCCTCCCCTCCTGCTATGCAGGGGCCTGCAGGCAGGAACATTCTATCATTCATTTAGACGGCTCAGCCTTTATAAATGCAATATTGGTAAAACATGCAAAGTATGGGTCTCTCCAGCTCACAACAATGCAGTGGAGACCCCTTCTGCTTTCGCTGGCAGCCGTCAAGCCTGGACTACACAGAGAGCCGGGGTTCCGGCCCCCAACCCAGATCAATCCAGTTATGCAGGCAAGAGCACCCCCATACTCCCCAACACTCTGTCAGGTGAGTTTCACTGTGGGAAAAATGGACACAGGCCTGTCTGAATGGCCTTCTTTAATGTATGGTTACAGGCCCAGTGCCACTGCAAATGGCTGCCTTGGGGGCTTGTACACTGTAATTAGTGGACAACAGCGACTCGGCTGTGGGGGACGTAGCCGAGGAAGCAAACGGTGCAGTGATTTAAGGTCATGCGAGGTAATGGCTCTGTCCATAGTCATTACAGGCATATGATACCACCGCGTTTTGTACTGAGCTGCTTTGGACAAAAGGGAGGCACAATTTACCTAGGAGCAATTAACCCCCCCACACCCCACTCCACGTCGCCTCATTAGTTTCTATTAATGTCTTTCTTTCCAATACAGTTAAGCTAGCAAGATGTAATGGCTTGATTCAACCTAGCGATCAAACGGAACAACGCCGGCAATAGGCAGGACATCATCTCAGCGTATATGCAAAGTCTCTATCCTTCCCTGTTTCATAACCATTCGTTACTCAAAACAACCAGGGATCCGTCAGAGGGCAGAGACACGGCACCAAGCCCACCTGACCACATGCTGCTGTACTGCAGGAGGAAACACACAGACACGACAGACGAGGGAACTGAACCCATATCCTTGGAAATGTGCAGCACCTATGCTATAAAAATTTTTTAATTGATGAAAATTCCAAACTGAGAGACTACAAAGCACAGGAATTCTCTGACTTCATTTGCTGAGCAATTTTATTAGTTATACTGATAGTAAATGACACACAATGACTTAGCGACACAATCTAATGGAAAAGGAAAAAGGGAATTATAATGTATATATATTGTACAAAAAACATGCACCTACATGATCTCAGTGGAACAGGAAAAGTCTACAAGCAGCACTGGTAAAGGGCTCCTCTGATGGACTTACAAGGACCCAGGCGGCACAACAGCAGGGCTCTGTAAGCAGAGGGGGCAGGTGGGGGGGGGGATCCAGCCCACATGGGAACAGCTAAGTCAGCAAAGCAGAAGAGCAGCCCAGACAGCTGCTGTACTCAGTGGAAAGAGGGCTAAGGATCTCAAAACTTCAAAGGAAATCCCAAGCCTGGAGAGATAGATTCACTGCTTAAGATCTACAGCATAGTGGCAACAGGCAGTGGGTAAACTTAATTATTATTATTATTATTATTGCTGTTGTTGCCACACACACACACACACACACACACACACACATACATACACACACAGGTTTGTAATTATATTTTTGTAGGGACTCGCCATTCATTTCTATGGATAAAGCTCTAATCTGAACGTGACGACATTAACCCCTACCCAGCCTTAAGTAACCTTAAGTAACCAAACGAAATATGATATTTTATGAGATTTTTACTTTTTGATTGCTTTCAGAGACTTTCGCGCGGACATGAAAAATGGTGACCACAACGTCAAAATAAAACTAATCCACACACACACTACCTCTCACTCTAACGTAGACACACACATGCACACGCACACACACACTCCCTCTCACTGTAGACACACACACACACACTCTCACTCTAACGTAGACACACACAAACTTCCTCTCACTGTAACAAAGACACGCACACGCCCTCTCACTTTAACGTACACATACACACACTCCCTCTCACTTTAACGTACACACACATACACACACTCCCTCTCGCTTTAACCTAGACACACACACATGCACACGCACACACACTCCCTCTCACACTAACGTAGACACACACATGCACACGCACACACTCCCTCTCACTGTAGACACACACACACACACTCTCACTCTAATGTAGACAAACACAAATGTTCACTCAGCACCACATTCACTTCATTTCGCTCCCACAACCCAATTGTTCCCTCAGTCCTTCTCTTTCTCTCTCCCTGACAGTTTAAACACGAAGCGCCAGATGTGAGTCCTGGGAGGAGGAGCTACGAGTCTCCAGATCTGAGAACTCCCCCCTCTCCAACACCTCCCTCCCTCCCTCAGCCCCCAGTTCTGCTCCTCACTCTCCTGCAGTGACAGACATGTGGTCTACGTGCTGACTACAGGAGTTCCCTCCCCACACAGACTACCTGATGTGCAATCTGCTGTTCATCTTCCTCCATTTTCTCTGCTACTTTCCCTGAAGTTTTTTTTCCAATCCCCTAAAAGTAATAATACTGAAATAATAGTTAAGTGCCTGAAAACGGAGAACCCCAGAACAGTACTCGGAACGAGGACTGTGGCTGACTGTTTGACCCGAGGAACAAAAAGAAAGAGACCAGAGATAACGACGGCGGTTTAAGGTGGAACAGGGTGCAATAGCAGTGCAACGGTGAGCACGGGGAGCTCAGGAGGAGAGACTCAAGGAGCACGGAAGGAGGACAGCGCACTATGCAGGGCTGCGCTACCCCGACTCTGGTGCTGGTTCTGATTGTGGTGCCCGGGTCTGGAAATGCCCGGCTGATCCACAGGAGGGGACTCCACCCAAAGGTGAGCGACAGCTATCATGAGTACCGAGTCAGCGCCAAGAGCAGCACAGAAACTCACCTAAAACTAAGGTCATCTGACTTCCCTCCTTTCATTTGTTCTTTTACTCCATCTTTCTGTCTTGCCTTTTCCCCGCTTTATGCATTTATCCGTATAACTGATGTAGTTATGTACTACAAGACACCCCTGTAAAGCACACTGGCGTGACTCTGCTGTGAAAGGCGCTATATAAGAATAAATTCAGAATGAATTCAGTTGAACTGAATGAGAGGTTGTGATAAGAGGTGTAGATACGCAGGGTGTGTGAGCATTTTTTTTCGTGGGGGGGGGGGGGGGGGGGGGGGCGGCACGGCAGAACTGCCGGGCACGCTTGGAAGTTCGTTGGCCCTGCTCAGTGATGGTCCGGCTGATCAAAGT
>JAODKE010000020.1:25054674-25064999 GCA_026779605.1 Mormyrus hasselquistii | reverse complement strand
GTTTCGGGTTGTGTTTCCTCCCCCCCCCCTTCTGGCGGGGCGGCTCTCCCTTCCCTGGGGGGGGGGGGGGGGGAAAGCCCCCCGCCCGGTTGGGCTCCTGCTCAAGGAAAGGCCCCCCGGGGCCGCGGGGGGGGGGGGGGGGGGGGGGGCGGCACGTCAGAACTGCCGGTCACGCTTGGAAGTTCGTTGGCTCTGCTCAGTGATGGTCCGGCTGATCAAAGTTTACAAAAACCCATCGCGGTATGGAGCCAGCAGCTGCATGGACATTCCAGCCTTCAAAGCCTGGGTAATTGGAACATGCTGGGCATCCCGTGCCGATGTTACCCCCCCCAGCCCCCAAAAGCTGTTCCCATGCCCAGAACTCTCACACTCTTACAGGCTGCTTGTGTATCTTGCGTAAAGAAATATATGGCTCAGAGTTTCACTTCACTGAAGTGCACGAACAGCTGTACACTGTACAGTGCACACTGCAGTCCACCTGGTCCAGTCACTGAAAGCGACTAGTTCAAAATGAGGTCGAGCATTTGACGGCTGTTTTACGAAGGGTACAGTGGGGCCACAGCAGGCGGCTGCGTGTGAGGAAGTGCTGCTATTCCAGCTGGCTTCTCAGAGTCCCAGGTCTGGTGTCCAGCACCAAAGTTTGAATCACTGCAGCTATCTGGCATTTAAACAGCTTCCCCAGTGCCTAAGCTGGATGTATCACTAACTGGCAGTGCTGGGCTCTACCCACCCTCATTATTATTCTGTATGAGCCTCTAACCAAGAACTGGACGATTTTTAACCAATAAGTGTATATATTTAACTGTTAAAGTGATTTCAAGAGTCAATAAAGAATTTAAAATCAGAAGATAAACTCAGAGATATAAAGAATTTATTCATAATTATCAGTAAAGCTGGTAACTGCAAGCAATTTCAAAAGGACAAACAGTAAAGACACAGAATGTTGCCAAAACAGTTCAAGAACGTAATTAGGCTGTGCAGTATAACACAGACACACACCTAATGTGTCAGTTTAGGACCATATTTACAGCTTATTTGTATGCTAAAATGCAGGTGAATTCATGGCAAAAGTTTTAGTAAGAATGTCATCCTACATCAGATGCTTCAGTACTTTTACTTAATGATGCTACATGGTGCAGCTCAGGTCGAAAAAAAGCTAGAGGGGATGGGACCAAGACATCTGACTGGTTGGTCGGCCACCTCTCTGAACCAATCATTTTTCATTCTGCCCGCAGAACATTTTTGTGTAAGTTCAACTCTCATGAGCTGCGGTGTGGTTCTAGACGTGGTCAGGATTCGATTTGTACAAGTCGCCCCATTAATGAGTTATACAGTATGACAATATCTTGCAGTTCCTTTCTGTTTACTCCTGCATAGGTGACCACTGATCTCTCATTCACACAATGGCAGCTCACAGATTAGAAGGAAACCCTAAATGGTTTAGAAGGAAGCATTCAGGTCAGGAGAATCATTTCACTCTCAGCAATACCACCGACAGGGCAGTAGAGGGGTGGAATCACAGTAGAAAGACAGACAGGGCAACGGACAGCAGGGGATCTCGCGGCACTGACAGACTCCACTTTTCATAAAGGGAATTGGCTTCCACCCTGTCATTTCTGCTCTGCGCATCATACAGATAAACCAACAGATCCAGCTGGAGCAAAAACTAGCTAAACAGCCAGAACAGAGCAATTAGGAACTGGACATACATCTGACTTAATGAGACTCACAAGAACTGATGGGAAACACATTTCTAGTACATCACCTGCCTTAAAACGTGACAGCTGAGCCTTTTAAGGGGTGGTGCGTGACCCCGCTATTAAGGAAGAGGCACCAGTGATAGAAAGGATCAAATCTCAGCCCCTAACCCCCAATATCTCCAGGGAATGTCGGACCCCTTCTTCTCAAAAACTTGGGTCACTTTGGAGAAAAACACCTGCAAAATAAATTAATTGTAATTATCCAACGACAAGGCCAACTGGCTTCACATTCAAAACTTATGACTTTTAAAATATGATCCTCCGGGCTGCAGAAAGAGTGCCGGAGAAATCCACAGCTTAGCGAAGCACAGCGGCATTTGTAGACGTATTTGGGTCACAATATTCACACATGCATGCAGCATAACATTATTATGATTAATATCTAGGTTCTGAGAAGCCAAAAAAGTCGCACTTGGTACATAGATAATAGAAAATCTGACTGAAAATGTAACAGTCATAAGCAGGTGCTCACACACACACACACACACACGCACGCACGCACGCACGCACACACACACTTGTCTTTGTGGAGCTCGTCCTCCCATTTCTAGGGGCATAACCTAACCCCAGCTATGACTACTATAACCTATACCCTAACTTTAAGTAACCAAAAAAAAGACTTTTGACATTTTTAGTTTTTGTAATTTTAATAAAATTAAGTTTCCCCTTGTGGAGACCAAACTGATCAAAATAACAGGTTTTTAATCACGTTCTAGGGGGCATTTAGTCCCCACAATGTAATATATACATACTCACACAAACAAACACACACAGACATACACACACACACAAATCACAGACATAGAGATCCTACAAAGCACACAGCCAAACATTTGCTTTGGAAGGCAATGTATCCTCAACTGCCAAATGAACAGAGCTGTGGCTGCAAACACTCCAGCAGCCTATTATGAAGTCAAATAGAGGAAAACATACAAGAAGCGTCTGACTTAAGTGTGAGTACAGAGGGGCAGACAGGGAGGAGCCTTCAGGTGGCCTAAGGAGCCAGAACTATGCGGCGAACAAGACGGAGGGTTTCTGTATGCAAAACCCATTGTATCGATGCTCAAATATGCTCAAATTAAGACTGAGCTAATGGAACAGACAGCCCCCCCCCCCCCCCGCCACAGAACCCCGTCAACAGAAATTGAATTGCGACCCTCTAATGCAGAGCTCTTCAAATCCGGACCTTGATTCCAAATCCAGGCCTTGTTTTCAGTTCTCTCAGGCAGTTGGTTTAATAATTATTGATTCTGATTGGCCAGAGGATTCACACCCAGCTCACAGGTACAGGAATGCTGGGAAATCAGCAGTGCCCGGCCCTTGAGGACCGTGACTTGAACAGCTCTGTCCTAATGGGTCCCCATCTACAGCCTCGCCGCACTATGTAACACCCAAGAGTTGACGCATTGACATGAGACAATCCCTAAGCCATCACCTCCTGTATCGAGACGACACCCTTGACCTCTGACCTTTCACCAGGAACTGCGCAGCCAGGGGGAATCATGCCTTTCACCTTAGTCCCATTCTAGTAGAAGGAGAACCACCAGGGGACTTTTAACTTACGTACAATTATGAACGGCATGAAAATCTGATAAGGTCACAATTTCATACCCTGGAAAAGCAGGAAAAGCAAAGTTTAACAAGGGTGGAGGAAAATAGTTAAATGACTGCAGAACATTTGGAAATTAGCCTCTGTTAGAGATTCTCTTCACACAGCCAGAAAATTCCATCTGCAATGCTACAGGACATAATAAAGGTGACATACTGCCCTCTGCTGGTCGAATGTAACATTGAAAAGAAACCCCAAGTAATGGGGTGGGAGGGAAAAAGCCCAGCCAACCAGGACCCGTTTTTTAACAAAAAGCTGCACAACAGCATTTCAACTAACTGCAAGTGAATTTCTTATTCTGTTAATGTGGCGGTTTCTGAAACTAACCTCAAACTTTGGCCCTTAAGGTCTTCTCTAGTAAACAAACCAACACAGGGTGTAGTTTTAGGTTCCTAAAACATGCTGAAATCTGTGATTTTATGCACACTGATTAATCTGATTTCAAGACTGTAATTCAATGCTCTTGTCAATACTTTACACTGTAAACTAGGTCCTACCTGCTATTCTACTCTCCTCAGCGATTACTTTAATCTGCTGCTCTGTGCTCCTCTCCCTGCACTGTGCCCTGGTCCTCTGTGCTCATCTGCCTGTACTGTAATCTTCTGCTCTGTGCTCCTCTGCCTGCACTGTAATTGGCTGCTCTGTGTCCATCTGCCTGCACTGTAATCGGTTGCTCTGTGCTCATCTCCCTGCACTGTGCCCTGGTCCTCTGTGCTCATCTGCCTGTACTGTAATCTGCTGCTCTGGGCTCCTCTGCCTGCACTGTAATCTGCTGCTCTGCATATTTCTCCCCCTGCCCATCAGGACTATGAGTACCTGAACCAATCCCCACTGACCCAGCACCAGAAGAGCGACCGGTGCCCACCACCCCCACAGAAGCTGCCGGAACGTGCCTGCGAGGTTCCCAGCTGTCGCTCTGACTCCGAGTGTGAGAGACACAAGCGCTGCTGCTACAACGGCTGCATCTATGCCTGCCTGGAGTCCGTGCAACCCCCGCCAGGTGAGTGTCACATGACCACATCAGTCAGGGTCACCCTGCGAAAGCCAGACACAGGCCCTGCAAAGTGAAACAAACCTGCCTATTACCATGGGAATCAGCCACTCAGAATGCTCCTCCAACTACAAAACAGTTCTTAATCTCATCACATATAAAAGCATTCATTGTCCATCTTTTGTCAATCAAAGCTTATTTATTTAATGTACACCAGTACAGCATACAGCAATCATACAGGCAATGAAACGGGTTTCCCCGAGAACACCCTGTAGTAAAGTAATAATTTTAAGGATAAATAAGCAAAACTAAAAAAATAAGAATAAAATAGAATAAAGAAAAAAACTGAAATGTGCAAATCATGCAAATTATCCACACTAATAGCCTGATCGACTGCTGAGCAGCTTTGCTGCCTGAGGGTACGAGAGTTAAACTAATTATAGTGAGCTTCCATACTTATTAGGAAGGGCCATTTGATGCCACTCGATGTGTGTGTACTGATAGCCACCGGCCACTCGCCACGGTCACTCTCCAGGCATCAGCGACATAACAGACTTGGAGGAGAACGCCGTGCACTCAATTAACCTCACAGCCCCCCATGTGGCCAGAGGGAAGTGTGTGCCAGCGATGACAAGGAGAGAAAGCCGGCTGGTTCGCTGAGGTGGAAGGCAGAGCTCTGGGGCTTCTCAGCTTAAAAAGGAAACGCAGGAAGTACAGCTCCGGAAAAAATGAAGAGACCACAGCAACATTTTTAGTTTCGCTCATTTTGCAGTTTTTGCCTATGCAGCTGTGTAGATTTTTTTTTTCTTTCATTTTTGTTAACTACAGCCTGGTTTCTCATTAATGACGGGCTTCTTCCTTCTTTATGGGACTTCAGTCCTGCTCCTAGGAGCCCGATATGAACTGTCCTAGCTGTGCACTTCACACCTGCACTTAATGTTTCCCATTCCTTCTGAAGGTCACTTAAGGTCATCCCACGATTCATGAGAAACTGTCGGATACGTTAACGGTCAACTATGGCATTATAAAGTTGCTTCTGCCTTCTACCTGGCTGGTTTCTGGTCCTTCCCAGTGTCTCCTGCTTCACTTTGTTCTTGTGTTCTGCTGTGTTAATATCTTTGAGCCTGGAAGCAGCCTGCTGCTCAGCGTTGCCTTCTGCCAGTAGACCCAGGGTTAAACCAGGATTTAACAATGGAGATTCTTAAAAATATACAGTTGTCTCTTTTTGTTTTTTTTTTTCCAGAACTGTAGTTACGTTGCACATATATAGAAATAGACACAATATTAGGGCCAAAGGCACTTGCACAAAATCTTGACCTTGCAGTCGCATGTGCCATAAGCCACACTTTGTGTATCAATCTGCTTTCGTGTTCTGCTTAGTGCTGGACTGGCTGGTTCAGCCCAAACCCCGGTGGCTAGGAGGCAATGGCTGGCTGCTGGACGGACCGGAGGAAGTGCTCCAGGGTGAGGATATGACATCACATCACCAAGACAGGGCAACTCCATATATAACAATAATAATAATCAGAGTTGGGTAATTCAGGTCCAGAGAGTAAAAGTCCAGATTTTGTTTCAACCAACCAGAGCAGAAAGAGTCACAGTCACAGAGTCACAGTCACACTCAACTGGCTGGTTGAAACAAAATCCCGGTCTGGACTTTCGCTCTATTGATGTGCAAATCTGATAATGATAAACAGAGGTGGATATTTCAAGTCCAGAAAGAACAAATCCATACCAGGATTTTGCTTCAACCAACCAGTTGAGTACAAAGAGTCACAGTGTACTCAGTTGAATTTGGTGACTAGTGGTCATTGTCAACACACAGTGCACAACAACGAAATGTGTCCTCTGCATTTAACCCATATGTGACTTTCGTGACATAGCAGGGGGCAGCTAATTCAGCGCCCGGGGAGCAGTGCTTGGGGGTACCTCAGGGTACCTCAGTGGTGACTGGCTGGTGGGGGATTTGATCCTGCAATCTTTTGATTACAAGTGCGCTTCCCTAACCATCAAGCCACCACTGCCCACGTTGGCTGCTTGAAACAAAATCTTGGTCTGGATTTGTACTTTCTGGACCTGAACTCTCCACCTCTAATATTAAACACATGTTTCGCTTGAGACAGAGAGGAACCCTGATAGAAACAGTCTCATCAGGTATTTATCAGGCCGCTTATGGACCAGACCATTGGCTTTAATAGGAAAACAGGAACCATTCCGTCCCCAGCTTGTGTCAAGTCAGTTTTATCACGTCAAGTCTCTTATATTCTCATTTCATACACATAAAGTGAAACTGTGATTCTGCAGAGCTTCAGACAATGAAAACGATGAACAGCTGAACAATAAACCCTGATAAATAAATACTGGATTAAAAAAAAAAACAATACAGTGCACAACAATAATTCAGTGCAATAATGCTAGTAAACAGTAGGTGAAAGACTGCATATAGAGAGCAGACAGTGCAAAGTAACATTACAGTGTCATGCGGTCACACTCATTTGGGCTAACGACGGCTGCATGGCTGTGTGCGTGTGTCACGTCCAGCGGAAGCATGCAGCACCACAGAAGATGGCGACGAGCCCTTGCACTGCCCCACGGGCTACGAGTGCCACGTCATCCACCCGGGGCTACCAGCAGCTGGCATCCCCAACCGCGGCCAGTGCATCAAGCAGCGCGCCAGTTCCGGTCAGCCAGCCTCTCACATTAACCCTGTCGACCACATCACCAACCAATCAGCCTCTCACATTAACCCTGCCGACCACATCACCAACCAATCAGCCTCCACTCATTCAGTCGACCAATCATGTTCCTGTATCCCATGCAGATGGCCGCAGCCCGAGACCCAAGCACTTCAGAGACTACAAAGACTACACGGGTAAGGCAGCACAGACCACGCACAGGTAGCACCTCCATCTGTAGTGTTTTGATGATGTCTTCAGTCAGTGGTGTGACCTGTGCAGGGAGCAGATCCAATAACGCAGCAAGCTTTGAGAAACATCAGCACAATCATCTGGGCTAGACGGGGCTGGACAGGTGAGAAGGTCCTGGTCACGAGTCACGGGTCACCAATCATGTGTCCAAACCAAGAATGGTCACATGACCATTCTGCTGAACGCATTATTTAAAACAGCACCAAAAATATAGAAGAGAGTTTTAAATTTCCAAGTAATGAATTAAAATGCATGCAAGGGCAGTTTTACAAATAATATACTGTAATTATCATTTAAACAGATTTGAAAGCTCTCACTATGCAGTCAAACCTTCCAGAAGATTCTAAAGTCCCAATCACCAAATACACAACTGAAAAAGGCTAATTAATTATGGTTTAAAGCTAAAAAATGACAGATAGTACAACCGGAAAGATGACCTACTGTTAAAATGCTTTAATTATGCCCTGTCTTTCTCTCCTATTATAGATAACAGCAAACCCAACAGATCCAAGATCCAAGTAACCAGCATCCATGCACAATTTTCACCTCTTTCCAAACCCTTTGAAAAGCAAATACGCAATTGGGATAGAACCCAGCAATTTTAATAAAAGTGCCTGTCACAAATACAATATGTGAGTGTTTACAAGTAAATACCCAAAGAAGCATGTCAGGGTCAAAGGTCAGGGGGCTGTAATTTAGGGCTTGTAATACAAACACGAGCTGCACTCTGCTGCCCCTCAAAGTTTTTAGAACACATTGCATTTAAAACACACTCACCTAGAGGGCGCCAAAGAGCCACTTGCGTCACCTGTGTTACACTTGCGGGTGGAACTGCATGATGAAACACTGGGCAGCTGAAGGGTACCAGAAGGGGGGGGGGTGTCAAGTCACACACAGGAAAGACTCTGTGTTCTCTAAAGAATTGATTTTGCTCCCATATAGAAAACACTGTCACGGAGTGGCCACCGTGGGGACGCTAATGCTAAACGTGATCAGTGCATCGTCCATTTGGGCATTTCGGCTGTTCTTTCTGAGCGCTACTGTTGTCAGGAAAATTCTGCGTCAGACACCACGAAGCCATCAGGGTTAAACCAGTCTGGCTTGGGGAGTTGAGAGCCCAATATGACACAGAAAAAGAAACAGTAGCATAAAACTGAAATAGCTATGAGTTTCCCCCAGACTACAGCCTGCCTCTACACACTGCCACTCTAAACAGCATAACACAGCTAACGGTGCCGTAAGACTTCCCAGTGTTTTCCAAGTAAAGTGACACATAGGATCATCGGAGTCTTGTTTTCCTTGAACATCCAAGTACCATGCGTCATTCCTTCATGACGTTACACTGAGATCAGCTTTTAGCAACTTTACAAAATAAATAAAAATAGGACAATAAGTAAACTTACCTCATATCCATGTTACTCAGGTCCAGCAAAAGAGAGGGATCCAAGATTCAAGGCAATAATAATAATTATTATTATTATTGTTAACTATAATAATATATATTGCGCATATACCATATTATTATATCATAACAATAATAAGGATCGATTTTTGAACTTTTGCACCCAAACTCATGTCTCCAGCCCCCCTCCCCAGAGACCCCTGTCTGCCACCCTAAGTTTTAGGCTAGCTGGTACCCACCGAATCCTCAGAATACAGCACACGCGCTCACGCCTCGAGGCCCTTCAGCGCAGCCGGCATAAGGCAGGTCACGCAGCTGCACGCATTCCTCAGCATCAATTACCCGCCACCGAATTCATTTGTACAAACTGAAAGCAATTCGTGTCCTTGTTTGTGCATTCAGCATCAAATTTACTTTTGTTGTACGGTTTAATAAAGAAAGGTTATGATGCATATTTGCGTGTCACTTTATAATGCGATAGTAGCGAACTTGGGAGGTGAAAACAATCAATTATATCTGCACTTTTGTAAAAATGTACTGGTAAATTTATGTATCGGCGCTGCTTTGCAACAAATAGGGGCACAGTGTAAATCCACTCAGCTTTAATAAGCCTCTTAACCATGGAGATAAAGCAACGCTCTTCGCCTTACGCCCGCAGAATTATAATCAAAACAACAAATTAGACAGTGTTGCAGGGCCTATTCTTATTTAAATAACTACTTACTGAATGGTAATTAAGTAGAATTACATGCAGCATTACGGAGAAGGCTCATTGTTGTGTGATTTTGTGGTTTATGAAATTATATTTATCTACCGAAATGTTATATTATTCGTGTTCTGACTGCCCCCTAGTGTTGAGGGATAGCAGTTACACCTAACCGACAGGAGCATCGCGTGTCTAGCTCCGTTTAAAGGCGCTGAAGCTCGTCCGTTAAGCCTGGTCCTGTAACTCCACCCCTCTGACGCAGTCAGGAGAATAAAGGGAAAGGTACCTGACATCTCTTCCAGAAACAAAAAAATATCGTAGCATTACAAGTTCCAGAGAAGCCCCTCTCACTCCTGCTAATACTGAGATCCCTTTACTTACGTAAACCTTGACTGACACAGTTTACAAAAGCGCTAAAGCAAAACGGCGACATATGAGTGTAACTGAATTTGCATTTTATCTTATTTAAAATGTACTACGTATTACTAGTGTGTTTGTATATATAATATATATATATGAAAGACAGTGACCGGGACCCGGGATGAATCCTGTAAAATGTCCATGGCGTTTTTCCGGCATCGGAAGGTGTAGGTTTGTTCCAGGGTGGAGGGGCAGCCAATTGTTTTCTCTCTGCTGCCCTGATGATCCTTTGAAGAGCTTATTTATATTTTATATATGTATATATTTACTTGTATATATATATATATATATATATATGAAAGACCAGGAAGCTCTTGCAGGGGTGGGATGCCGGTAAGGGTTTGCAGGATGGATCCCTCACCTTTACAGATACCGCTTGTGAACGTCGCCCAACGAGTGGCAAAGTGTTTTGTTCTGAGCGATTACGCCGCCCTGGGCTGGCCAATCGCAGACTGCAGTGCAGGGGTGCAGTGTGTGCGCCCGCTCAGCCTCAGCTGTGGCGTCCTTTCT
>JAODKE010000020.1:25020123-25042111 GCA_026779605.1 Mormyrus hasselquistii | reverse complement strand
CAAACCCCCGCCGTCCTCACAGAGATGTAACTGGAGAAGTCAAATCTAGCCCATGTAAGCAGTGGGTGCCCAGGAGAAACCGTGCACCTGAAAGAGCTGATTCATTAGCTACGACGACAGACTCTGGTGCCAAACGCTTCGTGCTCCTTATAGCATTACCGCTGCATTTCGCTCTGTCCTCGTTAAGCCTTGCTGTGGAGTTACATACCAAGGGCTCTTTTCATTAAGCACTGACAAAAAAAAACACTACAAATTAGTGCAACAAAGTGCAACAATGCACAAAATGTTTGTGTGTGTATTTGTAAACATGATGTTGGTTATGGGACA
This sequence comes from Mormyrus hasselquistii, assembly GCA_026779605.1. NCBI lineage: Eukaryota > Metazoa > Chordata > Actinopteri > Osteoglossiformes > Mormyridae > Mormyrus > Mormyrus hasselquistii. Next base: position 25,041,784 of record JAODKE010000020.1, on the reverse strand, counting down.
GGTTAGCATGATCTGGGGACACAGGTTTCCAGAAGGATCTTCTGAAGGATATTCACCATTAGGACCTTGGTGTATGTTTGTGAGAGATACATACAATGATAATTTTACTGCCTTATCAAATTTTTTTTTGATTTACAAGGAAGATACATAAAAAAATAATAACTAAAACCAGACACATTGAAACACATCATGCTCTGAAATAAAGATATATTCTTCATCTTTTACCTGCTTTTCCACAAGCAGATTTTCCATTCAAAACAAAAAACGTACAATAAAAAATTAGTAATTTGAACTTAAATGTTAAATTAACTGTCTGGTAAACTCATGCATTTACCTCGTTAGAAAATTCATAAAACTGTTTCATTATCTAGGCTGATATTTAGGGGAACCTTATAACTGTGCTCCTTGTGTGGTAAACAAAGTTACAACTATCTTAACTAACTATCCAATACTGGTATACGAAAATTAAGATGGTAGCAACAATAGTTACTGTAGCAATACCCAACCCATTTGAACATCAATTTATCTGTCTTTGGTTGTCACTCTGAAATAACATGAAAAGTCACTGGTGAAATCACTCCACACTCTCTCGTGATCAGGATTTCCAGCACCAAAGTGTCTCCATAGTTACCCAAATGGTATGATGGAGTTAAGTCTCTGAGGAGAGCTGGGGGGCTACTTAGCACCATATGGTGCGATACTGTTGGGGTCCCAGTGGAGCTGCCTGCAGTTGTGGGTGGGCAGTTGTTCCAGAAAAGCACACTGCATGACACTGCACATTGCCGATATTGCACCATCTTTTCACTGCACATCAGTCATGTCCAGGAGAGTCTGTGGTTTGTTGGTACAGAGACTGCGTTGTCTAGGAAGCACTCTAAAAAAATGTCCCATGTTGAATTTTGTGTGTTAAAAAGTTTTAAAAGTTTTTTAAAAGTTTCAGCGCTTTGTAAAGAGGCCAGCTAGTCTTTGCAATGAGCTCAAATGCAAACGGCTTTCACAGTGGCCTGTGGATAAAATTCACCGCTGTGTTTCATCAGTTTTTGGAAATTCAAAGGGAGTTAATACCCATTTCGATTGTCAGCTAGATGTTGAGATTTCAAAAAGTGCACCTGTAGAATAAATTATGACCTGACTGAGAGAAAGACTGAAATGAGATCTTCGGGAAATTTCCTATCTTAAGCACAGCTTACATCCAAGGTAACGTTTGTGACGTGCACCATTCTGGCTGGCAAAAAAAGGTTATCGGCTGGTCACCGATTTCACGCCTTTTGGACTATTTTACTCATCGCTGAACACTTAAAACTTTCAGCGATGATGCCTTTCACAGTCAAAGCCTAAGACTTGTTACAGGGCGAGAGACAGATGAGGAAGATGAGGATTTAACATCACGCTCTTCCCGCTCTGAGATATGTGCCAGAGATTGCGGTGTAGCTCATAAAATCTTTACAGGCAGCAGTAAGACCCCCCCAAGGGGCATAACATCCAGTGAATATCACCCATAGCCAAAGTGGATCCTCCAGACCGATTTTAGCATTTGCCACGAAACCACAGCTGCCTTGGGCACCAAATGAGCCCTGATATGGCAGGAATTGTAGCACCATGGGAAAGACAGGCTATGTTTCCTGTCATGGGGGGGGGGGGTGTGGCCATGTGCCCTCAGGCCTCTGCATAAGGCAGGTGATACTGTTCCTCCCTCTTATTACACCGTTTGGCCACAATGGCTAAATAGAGCACCAGGAGGATGATCCAATAGCAGCCGTACAAGATGGCTCCGGCGATGAGGAGGGCCTTCTCTGTCTCGTTCAGTGGGTCCTGCGTCTCACAGTAAATGGTATAGGCCATGCCTCCCAGCAGCACCAGTGCCCACACCGTGACGGGCACGGCGCCGATGAAGTTCACCACGATCTTTTTGCGCCCAGAGGTGCCCCAGCCGGCCTTGTTGATGGTGAGCAGGGCAAAGATCTTGGCAGGGAGCAGGCTGGACATGTAGAGCAGGGAATAGAGGGACATGAAGATCATAACCAGGCTTCCGCGCAGGAAGCAGGCATAAGTGGCCTTTAGCATTCCCACCAGCTGCACCGTCAACAGGAACAAGAGGATGTTCCAGAGCCTCCCGCGGTAAAACAGGTGGATCACCGTGGCAACGAGGAAGAAGGGGAAAAAACCTGTTACCACTGACTCATACGTCATCCATAGGCTGTGCTTATGGAACCAGAGGGCATTGTAGAGCCACTCACGGAAGTAGGACTTGCTCCAGCGAGTCTGCTGGTTAAGCCAGCGCAGGTACCGCGTGGGCGTCTCGGTCTGGCACTGCGCACGAGCGGTGAACTTCGTCTTGTAGCCTAAGCTCAGCACACGGTTGGTCAGGTGGCGGTCGTCGCCGAAACTGCACTTGGTGCCCAGGAAGGTCTGGTGGTACCAGGGCTCCAGGAACTGCTGGAGCAGGGAGTTGCGGTACATGCCCAGGGGCCCGCTGATGCACTGCACGCAGCCGAAGTAGGACTGGCACGCGCGCTCCACGTTGAAGGCCATCCAGTATCGCACGCTGCTCAGGAAGGAGATCCACGAGTCGTATTTGTTGAGAATCTACCAGGATAGAGGAGGACATCTCACTAGGGGCCCTCGGGAGAGGAGTGATGAAAGGTTTGTGCTGCTTTAAAACAGCACTACATGTATTGCTAAAGTTCTGTACTCCACAATAACGTACAGTACTATGCAAAAGTCAATCAGTCACAGAAGTTAATATTTAAATGATCTTCATGTTGGTGTAAAACTATGCTATTACGCCTGTTAAAGTGTGTCAGCTTAACCATTTAAAAACCTAAATATATGCGGCAACCACACAACACACTCCTCATGCAAAACTCATATAGCTAATTAAAATCTCACTGACTTTTTTTTTAACAAATTAAATTAATTAATTAAGTGTGCTGGAGGTGAAATTTAATAAATACATGGACTGGCTGAGGAGCCCCTGAGGAGAGGTTTGGGAACTGAAGCGGTGTTCATCCAGCCGTCCAACAAGATATCAGTAACTTTTTGCAGAACAAAAGAAATTTGCCTGCGTATGGAATTGTTAGTTTTCATTGTATCGGTCTTAATTACCCAGATAAATACCTTTAATCATTTCCTTTGACTGCCTAAGACTTTTGCATAGTGCTGTTACCCAAAAAGGTATAAAAAACTAAAATGTATGGAATATAGAACATGTCACCAGTGCAGAATCCAATAGTACATAACAATGTCAAAGACTAAAAATGCATTCAAACAGCTAATGAAGATACATATAATTAACAACATGAGGCAGAATAAAAAAGGTAGAAAAAACCTACCTGGACGTCGCCCCCCACTCCCCCCACCTGAGGGTCCTCCTGTAATATCTTGAGCATCTCGATGGTGCAGGCGGGGTCCAGCACCGTGTCCGAGTCACACACCTGCCGAGAGGAGCCGCACCTGAGTGCTTCTGAAAACACGGCTACATTTCCACTTGTTTTTATTCACCAGGCGCTTTCGTCCAAAGCGACATTCAAATGAGGCAAACCGGCACATTACACTGATATGTGTGGCTGAGGCATAAGTGCAGCTTGGCTGAGCTTCCAGTGAATCCCAGGTACAGGTGTTAGCAGGACTGGAGTGAGAGGCACACGACAAAGCAAGAACCTTTAAAGACCATCTGATGATGGGAAGAACAACATTGAGAGCATTCAGAGAACATAAACATCTGGCTAGTGGAGGGCTACACTCTCCTGCTGATGCCGAAAATGTTTTTAAGACAACAAAGCAGAAAAACGTGCATATAACATTATACAAGTTCATCTGCATTCAAACAAGAGTAAGCCGCCATCTTTAGTATCAGTACTGATCGGAAGTTTGAAATCTGCAGTCATATATTTCAATTTTGATTAGTTTGCAGTTTCTCCTACTTGACAACATTAAATAAAGTCCAGATAATGAACAGCCGCATGAAACTCTTCCAAACCTGAAGAGCCAGATTATTACTGCCCTCGTCAGTGTGATTTAGGAGCCAGAGTCTGTCTCCAGAACGCATCAGTCTATAATGTAAAGGGCTCGCCACAGCCAGTCTGGCGGACAAACAGAATGCCTGTCCCAAACAGCCAAAGAGGAATATGAAGAATATGACAGTCGCAAACATCCTGTCAGCCTGAGAGCGTCAGAGGGAGCGCGGTAACGCGAGCGCGTCAGCCCTCCGTGCCTCTGATCAGATTCCATGGCACGACGGTCATATCTCCGCTAGGCCCTTTAGCAAGGCTCAATGCTCCCGGGGCACCAGATGAATGGCTGACCCCGTCCTCGTCCCCCTCACTCCCATCTCTATAGGTGTGTCTTCAAGGATAGCCAAAGGATCTCATCCTTGTGCAAATGGCAGATTAAGGCGTCATCGCAGCGAGATGCTGCCGACTGACAGACAGCTGTCTGTCATCTCGCCCGACAGCAATAAGGCTGCGGCACACGAGGGCTGTTGACAGACAGGAGCCTTTAATATCTACAGCAGGCATGTCAGTACGGAGCTCCTTTCTAGATCTCCAACAGCACCCCTTAATTAATCTCAACCACTTTCCACAGACTTCTATCCTACCATGAACATGAAAGAGACAACGTCTCCTCCACCAGGTTCGCTATCGTCTTTTCTGGATCTTTCTGCTTTTTTTTTCTCTTCTCAAGGATTCAAGGCTTTCATCTTGCAATGAGTTTCTACAACTGAATGGGTGCACAGACATCTGAGGAAAGGCTGCTTCGTGGATCGCTGACTTATAAAGCGTCCTCCAGGCACATCTGGAGGAACATGGAGCTGCTTTGATCTGCAGCTGCAGCTGAAGCTTAGCACAGGTGGGGGGGGGGGGCAGTCACTCGGGTAGGACAAAAACAGTCACACACCAAGCATTTCTGGAGCTGTGGACGTGTGTGAAAAAAGACCCAAAGAAAGGTAATTCTGTGAAGGGACTCTGCGTGTCACTGCTCCAGGAGTTCAGTTATTCCTTGACAGACAATATGCTTAGCTGTCCTCTAACTGCCTACAATAACATTTAACGATTCAGCTGTATAGATCCCAGTGCCTCGCACTGATTGGCTGCTGGTTGGAACCCCGAGCCACATAGATGCCGTACAGGAAATCCTATTACAGTAGTATGCTTATTTACTATATTTACAAAACACTGCTGTGCTATTGGGGAGAAAGCCCCATTCATAGAGCAGGCTCACTCTAGATCGTTCTTTAGTAGAGGATTACATACACGCTGCACTATGTATATAAACCCTTGTGTCCAATCCTTCCGCTTCACACTGTCCTGTTGATGGTATGATGGATGATGGACAGATGGACGGTTTGATGATGTATCTTGTGTCTTGCACTTATTCTCTGTCTGTGTTACGCCCTAATTGTTAGTCGTCTGCAGGGTTGCAGTGGGACTGAATTTCAGCCTGGGAATGCCACACCCCCCCAGACCAGCACAGGCGGGGATTTGCTTGGGTCCCAGCAAATCCTCCCGATTCTCCTGATCAGCCACTCTGCTTGTCTATCGTCGCCGTGTCTCCAAAAGTAGTCATGCCAACAAAAATTTCCCCCACCACAAGCCCATAGACGTCTGACACGTGGGAAGAAATCCTCCATGTCACTGGCTCTATCTGGGACAGGGGCAGCTGCGCAGTGTGACAGAGGTTCGGACTCACCTGCATGAAGTCCACCGTGTCCCCCAGGGCTTTGAAGGCTGTGTACATCACTTCCCTCTTCCCTCCCCACTCTTGCATGATGCAGGAGTAGCGGCACCCGCGCACCACCGCCACCACGCGGGCCGCCTCCTCTGTCTGCGCCTCCGCCGTGTGGTAGTTGCCCTTCCACACCACGCTGCCCGTGTCCTCCGAGCCCATCACCTCCTGGAAGATGTCCATCATGTAGGCGTCCTCTGGCCGGTTGCCGTCCACCACCAGCACCACCTTGAGGCCGGGGAATGAGATGCGACGCACGCTGCGCAGGCACTTGCGCAGGTAGTCGGGGTCTTCCTGGTAGGCGGCGATGCAGAGTGCCACCGTGCGGCACAGGTGCTGTGGCTGGACCGGGCTGCGCATGTGCCGGTGCTCCAGGTAGGCGAAGAGGCTCTGCAGGAAGAGGTGCAGGGCCAGGATGGCGCCGTACAGCCCGAAGGAGAGGTAGTGCTGTTCCGTGTGGATAAACTGGTAGCCTGTCACGTATGCCAACAGGATTCCTAGGAGGACCACGGTGGCGAAGAGGGTGGTGCCCACAATCCGAAGGGCTGTCCCGCAGCGAGAGGGCATCTAGCAGGGGCGAGGGACAGGGAGAGAACAGAAGGAATGAGAGAACAGGATACGGGCTAGGCAGAGAATCAGGGAAAACGCCTCCTGCTCATTGGTTTGTTTGTCCTTGAGATGAAACCACCAATCGCAAGTCAGGGAACCAAAACTCACTCAGCCCCCATGTAATCCAACAAGGAACTTTCATTAAGCGTCCAAAACTTGCCCAGAAAGTCCACCAAATTTTTCTCCAAAACATGTGAGGAGTTTTTTGCCTTTAAATGTAAATAGTACTCCAAAAATACTATAAATAAATATACTAAATAATCTCCTCAAAGAGGCACCTAAAAAGGTCTTGGTAACTTTTTGCAGGAGAAGTTCTAATCATAGCCTCACTACTTGAGAAAAAAGTCCTGGATCTACAAACTGTTCCTATATTCATTTATGCCTGATTTCAGTAGGAAAGTGGACCTGAAAAGGTTGGGTTTGATCAAGGGCAAAAGCACAGAGGGTACGGAGCCAGGACTGGAGTCTCCTCTGACCTGCTGGACCACAATTCCCACATCTCCCTGCTGGCTGCATTTACACTAATGCATGTCTCTCCTGAGACTTAAGGGGACAGTGCATAACAGCAACCTTATCAAAGAACCTGGTTTTAAGCATGAGTAAGAATGCAGTGATGAACAATCCAAAAAGGGTAAATATAAGCTAGACCAGAAAACGGCATCAACAAATGCCTGAATTCTATCCATGTTTTCATTAAAGAATGCAATTTTTCAGTGAGCAGATGATAATTGAATAATTGATCAGTTACTCACTGAGTATTACTAATCAAGTGTGTGTGTGTGTGTGTGTGTGTGTGGAAGGTTATATCTGATCTTTTTAAAAGCAAACAGATATTTGGACATAACTCCATGCCTCCTCTGTGCCCCCCCTTGTTCACACAGTCCACAGCTGTGACAGGTCAATGCATTGCAGCATCTTAATGCCTGGTCTATCTGTGCCTCTGCATGCATTTACAGGTATATAACAGGTATATAAGTGCTAACATGCTTTTGAATTACTCTGAGCTGGCTAGGTGAGCCCCCCCGGCCCCCGCCCTCTCTTGCCCCCAGGTAAATGGTTTTAATTTAAGGCTGGGTCCGACTTGGCCGGGACTCCAGGCACGAGCGTGGAGCTGGGGCCCAGCTAAGGAACAATCATTGTCTTTCATTCGCGAAGCCACCGGCCTGCCTTCCCTGCTAAGCCACCGGCCTGCCTTCCCTGCTAAGCCACCGGCCTGCCTTCCCTGCTCTGTGCAGAAGAAAAGCCGTCTTCATTGGCTTCACATCATAACGCGCCGAGGTGCTGCCTGAAAATGGGCCCGCCGCACCTCCCCTTACCCCTGGGGGGCGTCAGATCACGCCAGGGCGCCATGAACTGCACATTTTTTAAGCACTGGGAACAGATTTGCTGCTACGGGTCGTGGACACATACAAACGCACATGTGCACACAGACACACACACACCTGCTTGGCACACACATCCAAACAGAAGTATGGGAGAAGAACAGTATCCAGCAAAGCATGGAAGAGTGAACCGTGCGTGAGATGCCACAGGAATCAGCGGGGAATCAGCGCAGAAAGAACAAAGTGACCCCAACTGCAGGCTCAAAGTGACACTTTGCTTAATTACAGGGACATGTTGGCTTTATTGGAAGCCGGGGCTGAGGATGGGGTCAGAGGTCGCCATGGAAGTATAGTCCTCCTTAAATCTAAGGCCCGTATGAAAATGGTAAAATCACAGTAAAAGTGAGTTTTCTCAACTTTGGTAAAATAGCTAAAACGCGAATGCAAAATGCAACACAAGACAGGCAGTGAACAAGCACTATCTTAAAAGCCTGAATGCTGATTAAGTCAGATGCGGAATAGATGGGCTAATTTTGCACGACAGGGCTTTGCACGACTTTTTGACATGTCAAAATTAAAAATTGCTCAAACTGAGGTTAACCTTTTAAAGAATACAGTGGAAATAAATTTTAAAAATGGGAAAGACTGATATGTCCACAAAATCGTTTCAAAAATGCTTACATTTCAACCATTTAAAATCATCAATAGAAAATGAAAAATGTCCAGAGCATAAATACTGCTTTTGTAACTCCTTGAAGAAAATTATGGAAAATGAAGCAGCAATTCTTAGTGAAATGACTCACTAAAGTAAACTGCTGTGAGCGAGTCCCCTCTTTCCCTCTGCTGGCTGGCATTTCCTTAAAAAACAGACACCCCATCTAGTATGGAAAGACAGCAGCACTTTACCTGCCAGAAGCATTCAGAGACACACAGAGGTCAGGCGTCAGTACTCACCGTGAACCTGGTGAGAATGTCAGCTCGCGCAGCCGGAGAGTGATCACGTGGTCCAGGACCTTTGGGGTCTCTCCTGAGCGAGCAGTCAGCTCCCTGGTGGGCTGTAGCTCTGAGCCGAGCTGGACGGATGAACTGAACTCTCAGGTGAGATACAGGTACCTTTCTATGCCTAGGTGCAATGCCTGTGAACGGCTAGAAGAAGCTTTCGGCCGTGGGATGGGGCGCTGCCATGGGAACGTGTGGGTGGGGCTGGGTGGGGGCCAATAATCGCACGCCTAGGGGGGAGGAGCCTGTGAGCATGTGGGACAGTTGATTCTTTACTAATTTTCAGTCTGTCAGACTGTTGGCTCATTAATGCAACCGCTCAATGAGTTTTTCTTTTATGGGAACCAATAAAAGGTTTTAAAAACTCAGAATTTTAAACATTGTGTTATTGAGAGTGGAAAATAAGAAATGTCTGTCTGTGTCTACCCGAGCAATCAGGACAAAGGATGGAAGGTGGAAATAACTGTGTGGTAAAAAATAAACTCATATAAATTAATAATCCTATAATTATTATTACCTTTCACAATTTTTCAGGCAAAAACATGGAGCAGATTTACAGAAAAAGGTTGCAAGAGATGACAAGGAGCTTGTTGTTACTATCAATTCCCATTTTGGCCAGCAGGGGGCGCAGACACTTGCAGTAAAATCCAGTCTAACGAATAAAAAGAAGCCACACTGAAAAAAGGCACAAGTACATGACATTGCTGGCCCAGGTCCATCTCAGACAAACCAGCACCTCTCAGCTGCCACATGTTCCTCGGGACTATCTGGTTAATATGCTCAGGCTCATAATGGGCTTTTTGTTTCTGATCGTTCAAAGATTTCTGCAAGTAAATTCTAATTAACACATTACACCATCTGGTCCACAGTGTGAAACGTGATCGCTAAGCAGCCGACTGTCTCTGCGGAAGGCTGTACGCAGACCCTCTGTTTCGGGGCTGATTTTAGCCTGGCAAAGCTGTGGGGCTCTTAAAGAAGGATGCCAAACGCAGATTAGGAGTAAACCGAGCTACGTTTTCCGAGGAAAAGTGGCACGGCTCCGACAGAATCCTAATGCAGGGGAACGAGTGAAGAAACGTCAGGAGCCGAGAAAGATCAACACCCCTCGGTCACGGACTCGACGACATGCATGCAGCCGGCATATAAACAGTGAGAAGAGTCCCAGGAGATGCTCCAGCGCACCTAACATTCAGGCACACAGACGCAGACACGCATGCAACACGTCTCTCCTGCTCCACACACAAGTTCTGCCGCGAGCAGGGGGCCAGCCTCCCTGTCACCTCTCGCTCTCGTCTGGGCTGCAGTCACAGGGGTCACAGTTTTTCTGTTTTTTTTTTTTCCTTTCTTTCTCTTTTTCCTGTTAATTGTTCTCGTACCTTCCTGGCTGGCTGGTCACCACGGACACTTCTCCTCCCACGTCTCCTCACGCGTCTCCGTCCGCCAGCTCCTCCGTGCGTCTCCTCTCCCCTCGGCAGTACAGCAACCTCCTTGTTCGACTCCCTGCTCACACTACATCTTTATTTGAGGTCTTTTCAGAGGGTTCCTCATCCAAAAATACAGCCCCCTCCTCCCTCCCCCCCACTCCTCAGCTCCCCTCCTTTTCCTCTAGCCCCCTTTGCTGGTCAGGGTGGCTGGACCGTCCCGTGGCTTTGACGCCGGTCAGCCAGGACCACGGTCCTTCAAAAAGATCACGGATTCAGGGATGCTGGAGATAGATCCGTGAGGGACTGGACATAGACCACAGAACGGCCAGTGGACACGGCCCAGTGAGTGACCCTGGTCCCCGGTTCTACCTGAGCGCCATGTTCCGGTCCGAAGCCCGTCATACTGGCGGTGATGCGGCTCATCTCGTGTGGATAGCCCGCCTCTCCCCCCAGCGACAGCCCGGAGCCCCCTCCACACATCCTCTGAGCAGCTGAAGCCTCCTCTCCTCCACCCCCCCCACCCCTCCTCCCTACCCAGTCCCAGCCCTCCGCAGTGCAGCCTCTGCCTGCTTCCCCTCTCAGTCGCTCCTCTCCTCCTCAATGCATCCTTTATGGGCTTATTTATTTACCCCCCTGCACTGCGTGCCGGCAGTCTGCGGATGGCGGGAGGGAGAAAGAAGGGAGACAGGAGAGAGAGAAAGAGAAAAAGAGAGAGAGGAAGAGAGAAGGAGAGAGATGGAGAGAGCAGGAGAGAAGCAGCTGGCCAGTGTCATGATTTACACTTTAACTTCCACGTCCCTCCCAGAGCAGACAGAGCAGTGGTGCGGTGCTATCTGACTCTAAAACGTTGCCTGTCCCTCCGGAACCCCCCCTGTAACCCCCCCACCACCCATGGATACCCCCTCGGACCCCCCCCCACACTGCCAGAGGCATGCGATGCATCTGCGGGCTGCTAATCACTACGCCGGCGATGAGGACAGGGAATCTGGTCGACACAAGGTCAAGCCGGCCGGTGACGCGGTGTAGGATCCGCTGAGGCACCTTTCTCGCTGGATAGAGACAAACATACTCTGCTCTCCGCATCAAACTCCCAGGTTACAGCGGCACTTGGCTAAAAACTAGGTGACCTTTACTGAGGGGAAGGTATTCCACGTGGGTTAGCACATCCGCTAACTGACCAGGACTGATAACAACAAGCCCGGTGCTTCAGCAGGCTACGGGTGAAGATGCATAACTAGTTAGCTAGCTAGTTGTCTATTTAGCGCCGCCCCAGGGGTTTCGTGTATTGGTTCACCATTTCAGTTTATTCACTGGACCCGAGTACTTCTTCAGACCTCGGGACAGTAACTCCGGAGCGTGATAGCAGGGGATGTTCTGGGTGAAAGCCGGACCAGCTGAGTCATGAGGCCACAGGCTTACGGAGTGTCCGGGCTCAGCCGCGCTTTCCGTGACAGAGGGAGGTTCGAGGAGGACATGGTGTGGACACGTTGCAGTATTCCCAAGGGCCTTCAGAACCCCCCCCCCCCACTCTCCTGAAGGACCTGGGGCTGCTTAGTCATGGTGTGGATATTCACATGGGCTTTTAGAGCAGCATCACAGTAAACTTCAAAATGCGCTTTAAAGATGTTTTTATTTCTTCTGAAAAGAAATTAAACTAAAATGAAACAGTTCTGACTTTTTACCACTGAAAAATGTTTTGTTTCGTAGGAAATTAAATAAAAAAGGCAAATTAAGGTCCTCATGTCACGTGGTTGTTTTACAGGTTTTCAAAAAAAAATTCAAGATATGATAACATCTGAAATCATGGTGAAATAGGTGTTTTCTGAGGGCAGGATTTAACAACCAAATCAGTTTTAAAGAGAAGAACTGGGAATTTTTCATTTAGAAAAATGCAGAATTCATATGGCTGAATATCTGCCTGAAGCAATTATAGATAGATATAGATATCAGTCCCCACGTGGGGAACAGAACTGACTGGATTGGGAGCTGAACCATAAATCTACTGATCTTAATCACAATACTCACTTAGCACAATGAACATACATACACCCATCCATCCATCCATCCATCCAATCACTGCTTACCCAGTACAGGGTTACTGGAAGGCTGAGGCTTCTCACAGGCAGCCTGGCGTACCAGTCAGGGGACACCCTGGGCGGGATGCCAGTCCACCACAGCGCACAGACACACAAGCGCACACTATGGGTATCTTAGAGACACCGGCCTGACTGATCGCCTGCCTCTGGCTGTGGGAGCAAACTAAAGTAGGGAGACCATGCAACTTATCACGCTGCTTCTGTACCACAGGAAAAAGAAATATACAGAAAGCGTTGGGGGGAAAAAAATAAGATGTCTTGAAAGCAAACAGCAGTGTCTTTAAACATCACCAAAATGTCAACAAAGCGGCTTTAAGATGGCAGTGGAAAAAAAATGTATACATCATGTCGATGCCTTTGAGCAGGCGGCTTGCGGGAATGCGGCCAGGGTCATTCTGCTGCCATCGTTTCACGGGCCGCATGCAGAGAAGTCAAATCGCAGCCATTTACTGTTTGCTCATACAGAAAAGGTCTCTGGCGTTACTAAAGAGCAAAATGAAAACGTCAGCGTCCCGTGCCAAAAGCTTTCATTGTTCCTCAAAAGAATGACTGACATGAGACGGTAGTTACTGTACATTTTAATTCAGTCACAGAGCACAGATTCAACTAGTTTCCGAGCTGCGGCGGATTAACAGGCCAGGGCAGAGAGAGAAAAGGACTTTTCTGTTTCATTCTTATCACGCATTTCCTCCCTGGGGATATTTGCATCCTGGCAGCTTAGTCACGGCTCTGCAGGTGGCACGGCGAGGCCCGACTCTCCTGCATTACTGCCCGAGGGCCGGCGGCACATGAACCGTCCCGTAAGCAGTGAGCGGCACTCCCAGCTTCAGAGAACCTGTGAGAAATGTGCCCGTGCAACACCCCCCAATTACCCCCCAGGCATGGTTTCATTTCAAGCCTTAATCTTACATACATATGAATATCAGACTTATGCACCAGCCAGTCATGCAATCACACAGAGAGAAAGCAAGAGCTTCCATTCGGTTAGAATTTCCCAGTTGTATGAGCGGTTCACACAATGCTGAATGTCTCAGAGAGCAAGCAGTATACGAAGCCTAAAAAACAAAATGCTTTTCCGGCCCCTAAAATTTGTTTATCCACTTAAAAGGCTGGGAATACAGCTTCACACTGACTGCTGTGATTTTTTTTTTTGTAATGAAAATGAGACACTTCTCTGATTCCGCTGTCAAGCTCACAATTGCACGCGTTTTAAAATAGGCAGGGACTGTTAAAATTGGCGCGCAGTTGCCTAAAAGGGCTCATTATACGCTGGCTTCTTTGGCGCTGGTCTCCGGCCATCTTTAGAGGAAGGACCTCTACTCCTCCTCCTCCATTGTTGCCGTGGCCTGATCAGGGCAGCACCACGATCTTCTTCTCCAGCTTCTGCTCTGGGAAAATAAAGCGCCTCATAACGTGGTCCAGCTCCTCCAGGGCCAGCTGGGCGTGGAGCACAGCCACGTCGTCCGGATCCGCCCGCACCACCCACTTCAGGGCGCGGTACAGGTCCAGCAGAACATCTCCCAGGACCTGAGGACAAGGGCGAGAGAAGAGGTGTCATCACAGAGATGAGGCTGTCGTGGACAGTTCCCCGTCAATCACAGGGTTCACCATCCAGCAGGACAGTCTAAGGAAATTTTTGTTTTACAGGGCAGTCTGGGAAAACTCATTTATATTCACGAGAGAAGCTACCTGATTGGCCAGTGAAAATGCTCTCGTCGACATTTGCTACCTGTTTTACCAGAGTGGATTGGGAAAACATTAATATTCATGAGAGAAGCTACTTGATTGGCTGGTAAAAGGTCTAAGACTCTAGGGCATTTACCGGCCAATCTGGTAGCACACATGAATATTAATACATTATCCCAAACCACACTGGAAAATAAAAATTCACAAGGAAACAGGATGTTTCTGCAGCTGAGGGAGATTTAAATAAAGCCTGGTGAGACTAAGAGGCCCCTTGTTTGATCACTCGAGACTCTATGGGCCCAATCTGTGGTCTTTGCTCCTAAAACCGTCCGACAACCTTTTCAAAGCAGAATTTTATTATTATTATTTATTTATTCATTTTTTTAAATAACTCAATGTGCGCTGACAAAAAACACTGTTCGTGACCCAAGAAAATTTTCAGATAACTTTGCTTTGCCCAATCTGTACCTTCCAACCCAACCTGATCCCGTTAAACACCAGGTTTGTTTTCGGACTGTTTCTGAGCGATCAAAGTCATCAAAATGAAAGCGACCAAAATTTATTGTGAATGTTACAATTTTGGCATAGAATGTTGGAATGTTTTTTGTTTTGTTTGTAATGTGAGCTCTAATGATATGTTTACTTTATTTGTCAAAAAATTACAATATTTTTTTTGGCTGGAACCAAAGTAATTTTTACAACATTTCTATGGGAAAATACCTCCCGCTTTAGTAGTTCTTGATTAACAAGTGATAATTCTCAATGCATTAGCTCGTACATTTGAGAACGATCTCTTCTGACTGGAAACATGTAAACACACCCCGTCTGATCACCTGACCACAAAAACTGTCCCACAGTCTTCACTTATCGTACTTTTTATGACTGATCATTAGCATTTTAACAGACTTCCTGGGGAATATTTCCATCGTTCCTTTAAAGAGGTCAAGGAACAATCTTCAGTCTTTCCTCAATACTGGAACTTTAATTTATGTCGTCTTCTAATCTCTCTGGAAAAAAAAAATACGGTGAAGCTGAGTGTAACTAGCTTTTGAAAATGTGCTGTACTATAAAAAAAAAACTGCTGTGCTCAAATTAACATCCAGTATCCAGCAAGTCCCCCACATGACCTAAATAAGTCACAATATTTGCAAATGTGGCCTAATTCCTTAATCTGACATATATTTACCAAGAAGGGACTATTAAAGCCGTGCCGAGAGGGGAAGCTATACAGACCACAGATTCACAGCAAAGCCCTTCTCAGCCCCGGACCCACTGACACCTGGAAGCAGCCGTCTAATTAAATGGAGACACTAGTGGGGCCAAACGCTCACATGCCATGAAGTCTTCTGTCCTGAGAAGCTGAAAAGAGGATGAAAAGTACAAGATACGGATGTCCCGGTCCAATCCGGTCCATTCCATATTCATATCGGCCAATTCCATGTCCTGATCCGGTCTTTTAATAGATATTATATGGTACATACACATATAGCAGGTGTGGGTACATTCTCCTTCTGAATAAGCCTTATGATATTACATTGTCCTTATGATGTTTCGGTAAGTGCCTAATTAGATCTGTTGTATTAAGCGACAGTCTGCTGCTGCCTCCTCTCCGCAGGACAGAACCGCAAACATTGCAGGAAGCTGCTGGGCTGCTCTGGGTTTCCACTCAGCCGACGTTTCGATAATTTATAGCTTCAAGCCGTGTGCCCAAGGCATACTACAGCGCGTGACGGGACCGTACCATCTGTGCTACTCGTGCAAATTAGGCAGATGCAAGATATTAAATAGACCGGGATGTGGATCAAGCTGCGGTAGCCGGTACCGATCAATTAAAAAAAGGCCGGATCAGCCTCAGTTCGGATCTTTGGTACCGGCTGGGGACATCAACGATACAAGACCAGAGAACAAGACAGGAGATAGAAGTGCAAAGTAGACATGTTTACAAGAGGAGAAGCAAGTCCAGTGACACCAACTCCATAGGGAAACTCCCAGTACGGAAAGAGCTGTGGCCGCAGCCCCCCGTAAGGAAGCGCAGAGCAATGGGACAGGAATTCTCCCACCTTCCATGCCAACTCTGGTACCAGCACGGAGATACCAATCATTCCCAAGGAACCTAGAATTTTCCCTCCACGGTGCCATGCACCTCTTTGTTTCCTCCTACTGGACCTTCTTTTACTTGGACAGACAGCCAATGTTAGAGAGTTCAGGAGGAGGGGGTGGGACTCTGGTAACGCGAGCGCACCATGCTGAAGTCTGATTGGATGGAACGCCACAAAGACATCTGACCTATCCAGTTGTGCAACTGACCAAACAGCAACTGGACTCAATTAGGACACATGGCCATCGGCTAGCAGCACAGCGCTATATTGCCCAACAACTGACACCAAATCGACCTCCATTAAGCTTGCAGTCCTACCGGCACTCCAACCGAAAAGGCATGAAAGACTCTGCGGACAGAAAAGCAGTCACTCTCCTCGACTTCCTTCTACCTTGCAGTAACTTGCCCGTTCTCCCACGCTAAACAAGCTGAGACCGCTGCCAGGTTTACAAATGTGCGTATAAGGCGGAGGGGGGCAGCGGCAGGATGTGGCAGAGTACTGAAGTCTCGGACACCCACACCCACAGCCACTCGCTTCCAGGTAATGCAATAAAACCCCCGACCTGCTGAGGCAATACTATGATCTTGCAGAGAAACTCCTCCAACCGCCACCCAAGTTCACAAACCAAAATGAAGGGATGCAATGTTGTGTGGAAACAACGAAAACACAACACTGATGCAACAGGAGCAAAGGATTATGGGATATGAAGGCCTGATCTGATCACAGCTGATTCTCCTGAGAGGGGCACTAAGCGAATTGGGATGTGGGAAATGACTAACCGGTGCGGGATTTGTGAACTGGGGAAGAGTCCCGACTGGGGAGAGTCGCTCCAGGGTGGTATGGGAATATTTAACTGTAATTACAGGACGACTTCACAGCTCCACTTTTACCTTTCTGTTAAATTCCAGTTCACACTACAAATCCAGCCTTCAAAAGCATCATCAGCGTCTCCACTCATACCCACACCCGATCAGCCTGTGGCTTTTTCCCTCCAGGACGCAGCCAACAAGACGCAGAAGCGGCCAACGGATGTGGGCCAGATTAATGGAGTTCATTCCGGTCCGGTCTCAGCGGAAAAACTCAGTGCATTTTAAAAAAATTACAAGAAAGATCAAATTTTTTTTTTTTTTTATGAAATTGTGATGGACTAGTGACTCCTAAAAGAGATGCCCTACATCGTGTGATCTGATGGGGTAGGTTCAAGGGCAGATTAACTTATCTGGGTGCCCCGGGCTGACATCGGCACTCAGGTGCTGCCGATTTAACTAACCGTCCCATTTTTCCTGAGGCGGGGCCCTGAAGTTTGCCGAGGCCCTAGGCTGTATCCAAGGACAGCCTATGCATGAATCCACCCCTGGGTTCAATTTCACAGTGAGCCTGACAGAATATGCAGTTCGTGACAGCAGATGAATGTATACCTCAAATATTTCTTTGGCTTAGTTTTTTCCATTGTGGAAAGAGAGAGACAGGAGATCACCTAGGCAGTCCTGAGGCATGTCAGGGAAGTCAACCGAATCAGTTAGGAACCAAAGAGCAAATTTCCCAAACTCAGACCATAGTAGGGCTGCATGACATCACATGGCGATGTAATCGTGATTATATGCCACATGCTCACATGCCACCGGGGCTTTCGATGGTGGGTGAAACATTTGTCCGGATAATGGATTTTCAGTACTACACAGACGATTACTTACAGCCACAATTTGGTAAGCAGATCATGCATAAAATATTAAAGATATTGTGACACCGAATAGCTAGGGATCTGGTAACGGTTGCCATTTGGTTCCCAGAGCACGTTAAATACTACTGATTTGGTAAATCACGGCAGTGATAAACACTGAAGTAGCGGTGAAGAAAGGGACAGATAGAAGCTGCGACATCTTTTAAAAGAGACAACATCACTGATAGACAAGGTGTGGATAAGGATACATCTGAAAGTTTAATGAAAATTCTTTGCTGGATTACAAGAGGACTGAATGAGTTTTGGTTCCCAATACTGTAACATATGGTGAGGAAGCCTGACTTCATGTCATTAGCGGCATTATCTCAGCAACTACAAACAATGGACCGAGTGAGTTTTGGAAATTTGCTCCTCAAAGCTTTGGTATGGAACGTGGCACCTGACCTGCGTGGTCTTCTCGCTCAGGCCTCGCAGGAGCACGGCGATGACGTGGACGGCGGCCCTGCGCACCTCATTCTCCTTCTCGGTCTTTATCAGAGCGGCGAGACAGGAGCTGAGCTGGACGCGGAGGGAGAGAGACAGGCGGGTCACTGGCTGAAGGGCCGGGCCAGCGTGGGCCGCAAGGTCGCCTCAGTGGAGATCGACCAGGGCAGATTAGAATGTTGCTGACCTGTCCGCTCGTGAATAACCGCTGTCACTAATCAAGGGAGCGCTCGACAGAGACTCGCGGCAAACACGAAGCCTTGACAAGGCAACTTTATTTTAAAGCGACCACCTCCGGCCAACAAACTGCACACACAGCACGTTTAATTCTGTGGCTGCCTAATGATTCTGACTGAGGTTGGACTGAAGTGTATGTGTGCGTGATTGGGGGGGGGAAAGGCACAGATGAAAAAGATGTGCCAGAAAAGCTGATTGCAGCACCAGTGGGGGAGGGGGTCCTGAAGAGAAGCAGCTGACTGGTGCAGTGGAGGTGTTAAGGGCGTCCTGCCTCCCTCGCTCTCACAGAACCTGAGCACCTTTTCTCTTCGACCTCCTTTTAGTTCTCCATCTGGCTTCTCCCATACCCCCAGAGTCCTGGCGGGTGATGCGAGACTCAGGGGATTAGGATGGGGAGACTGTAATCGGAAGGTTGCCGGTTCAAATCCCAGTGATTTCACCAGTGGGACCCTGACTGAAGCCATAACCCCCCAACTGCTCTTAACTAATGTAATAATAATAATAATCGAACCCTTTGTTGTCCCCGTGGGGAAATTCTTTTTACGCCTCCCTGAACTTGCTCGTTGTAGAGCAAGCTGTCCGCGAAGGGCAGCCAACTGTTGGGGTGCCCAGGGAGCTGGGGGTTAAGGGCCTTGCTCAAGGACCCACAGACAAGCTGAGGCTGGGTTTGAACCTGCGACCTTGTGATTACAGGCACACAGGCTTAGCCCACTGAGCCACACGCTGCCCCCTTAATGTGATAAGGCTGGCCCCTCACTATGAAATATGGTCCTGCTTATCCCCCCCATCAAAAATCTCAGAATCACGCCTGGTTTGGATGGTAGGTGAGGCAGCACCTAGGTATGGACCAAGTTACGTGTAGCCCCCTAAAGAGCTTGTGGTCTACTGACTACTCAACAGGATTACATGTAAAATATCACCAGGAGATCATGCTCTCTGCTCCTGGAGGAATTTCACAGCAAACAAAAAAACAAACAAAAAAAACAAAACTATCAGCTGACATAAACCGGTCATTTATGACAGCAATCTAGCAGTAGGTGGTATGGTGGCTAAAATGTGTCAAATTAATAGATTTTCAAATGAAGCTATGACATTGCACATGCACAGAAATCTTAAATATTAATGTACAGAGACAGACTGTGGAAAAGGGCCACTGAGTAGCTAATAAACAGGTCATTAACGGGCTGACGGATTGGCTGGCTGTCAATGGTCCCGCCTCTCACCTCCTGGGCCAGTGGGCCCAGAGAGAAGTGCAACCTCTGGCAGAGCTCCCCCAGGTTGGACAGGCTGCTGGTGCGGACTGTGCTGTCCGTGTCCCTCGTGCCCTGCAGAAAGGCTCCGATCAGGGGCCGGCCGTGGTGAGGCGCCAGGTCACCTGAAGAGAGAGCGGGAAGGCCGGTCAATGTCACGTATATCATCATCTTCCTCTTTAGCCGAGAGGCACCGCTAATGCTAACACTAATACATGACAGTGCTATTTCGACATCCGGGAACGCTGGATCTGCTGGCATGGAGCAAACGGCCGTGGCAGAACGCGAGGGGTCAGTCTGTGATCGGGAGGTTCTGGGTTCAAATCTCAGGAGTGCCACTTGCTGCTCCTAAAATAATTCCGTGACACATCTGGGACGGTTAATGGGTTAAGGGAAAAAATAAATTAGCCTGTGTAGATCCCAGCGGATAACCCAGCGAGTGTTGCTGTGGCAACCGTTAGCAGGCTGGGGGGGGGGGGATGTGACAGACAGCACAGATGGGGAGGGCAAACCCCGATGGGGTGGCCATGAACCCCCCCCCATGTGATGCGCACTCTGGGGGCACGTGTGTGGCGGTGTGTGTGAGTGTGAGGGGGGAGGATGACAGGAGGCAGGAGGTACCTTGCAGTGTGTGCATGACCCGAGCAGCAGATTAACATGGGGTATTAATCTTTATTAATGTAATTAGTGTTTAGCGATACACCCTGCATGCACTTTCCTGCGCACGCATACTCCCTCTTTAGTTACCACATCTTTTTATCCTTTTTGTCTTTTACTTTATACTTGGTATTTTTAAGCTCTGCTTTTTAATCCTGTACGGTTACAGGTAAGCCTTGCCATAATCATTTCCCTCAGAGGACTAAGGTTTTAATTTATCTTATGAATGTTCCCTCATGTGTTCAGCAGAGAACAGGTGTGAGATGTTAGTCAGGAGGGGAGGAACTGAATTTTAAGGAAAGCTCAGAAGAGACAAATTAGACAAACAAATTAGTGTATGACACACAAGACTTTCCCTTCATCTTTCCCAGCCGCGCTGTAGGGGCCCATGAAACAGCGGTATTGTCTCCCAGGTGACTCGGCGACTTTCAGAACTTTCACAGAAATTCCCCACAGCACAGACATGCATCACATAATGCCATCCTCTAGTTGCATCACCGTGATGGCGCATTTCTGCGGAAAGGCTCCAGTCTACACGCTTTCCCTGGACGCCTCATCTGATGCATCACCTCACCACTACGTCACTGACGGGCTGATTAGCCACAGGGCGACGTGATCTGGCCCATGTCACACCATGGTTTTTGTCAGCTGGGTCGAGACCGCGGTTTGTGGGCCGAGAGGCGGACACCTACCCAGAGCACGGCTGGCTCTCATCAGCACCTCGCCCACTTTCAGGCGCGTCTCCAGGGACCTCGGGGGCCCGGCGGAGGGGCCCGGATGGGGGCCGGACTGATATTCCTCCAGCAGCTTCTGCAGGATCCTATCTGGGAAGGCGTCAGCTAGCTCAGTCAGACCTGGAGATGGGGAAAGTGAGGAAAGGTGCGTCACCTCCAAAACCCCGCGGGGAGCAAACAAAATGGACGACCACATCCTGCCAAAACGAGCACAGGGAACTCCAGGTCCTGGCAGCGCATCAAAGCCGCCCGTCCTGTCAGGACATCTCCTGGAGGCTCATTCAGAAGGGAAAGCTTTCCCAAAGAACCCCGGTGACTCAGGATTACACAGATAAGGGAGAGTGAATCATATTACAAGGAAAGCCGGGTGCCACAGATTCACTGCACCAGGACCTCTGTGCCACCCTGCCCGCCTGTGAATGAGGGGCATGTCTGTGCAGGTTTAATTAATTAACATACAACAGGAGGCGGTAAGTGAGAAGGCCAGCCTGCCCATCCAGCTCTCCATGAGAGACACAGACCCACAGGTATGCAGTAGATTACTGGGGTTCTTGGACTTGGACAGACTGCCTGCTATCCATCCATCCATCCATCCATCCATCCATCCATCCATCCATCCATAAGAATAAGATAAGAATGACTGATTGATTCATTCTACCT
>JAODKE010000020.1:24997925-25020023 GCA_026779605.1 Mormyrus hasselquistii | reverse complement strand
ATCCATCCATCCATCCATCCATCCATCCATCCATCCATAAGAATAAGATAAGAATGACTGATTGATTCATTCTACCTTCTCCTGTACATCTGCACTCTTTTCTCTTTTTACTTTTCGTACAATTTGTTTTTAACTGACATCAACATAAACCTGACTTATTAATATTTAGGAAGAGTACAAAAGAAAAACAGCTTAGGTAACGAGCACTGTTCCTCTCCCTAGAAGTGTGTACGCAAATACAGACCGCACACAGACCACACACAGACCGCACACACTGTGTGTTACTCTACCACTCAGCGAGAGGTAAACAGTCACCACATGCACTTAAACTTACAAACTACAGGACTATGCAGAAACGCTTGCTGAAATGTATTCCATATAATTAATCTAGTCAAACCTACCCTCGAATAAAAAGGTGATTACTGTGTGGCTCAGTGGAACAGGTCACTGTGCTTGTAAGCAGAAGGTTACCGGTTCAAATCCCAGATGTTTTCAGGGAACAAAGCTCAATTTTAATTTTCAAGGGACTACTACATCCTGTTTTCCCAATAAATGTGCATCAGTTTGGAAAAAGCAATGAAATTCAGCTGAATTACATTTCGCTTTGACACAGGGAGTTCTCTGGATCCGTCTTTGCTGAGAAACGGCAGCAGAGACGAGTGGGCACTTGCCTGTTTGTTTTAGTAACTTTTTAGGTTTCGATTATCGCGCTGGACTCGCAACGGCTCTGATACGGGAAAACTGCTTACAGAGCGCAGAAGCTCATTTTGTGGAATCGGAGTTGATGAATTAGTGTCTATTCATGGAAAATGCATTCCTAAGAAAAGTGCCACATATTATTTCCCTTTAAAAAAAACGTGAATTTGGAGGGTTGGGGAGTCTGAGGTGTGGCTCAGTGGCTTTAGGAGCATGAGAGTCATTTCAGTGTCGGGCCGCTGGGCGATGCCCTCAAACCGCCCAGTTACACCAGGGACTGTCTGACCCTGCTGTCTCAATTGCAAGTCGCTTTGGATAAAACATCTGCCAAACAAACAAAGTGGGAAATCTAAACAGGACTGGACTTCAGCACGGAAACTGTAACGACTCGCCGAGCTGTGGCATGGGGTCCGCACACCAACATCTAATCCTAACCCATCTCCTACTTAGAATCCTATTCGTTGACATTAAATGGTCAAGATGAAGAAGGCGAACTTTAATCCAAGATTAGATACTGCACAACTGCCTCTTCCTAATGGACTGCAAGACAAAGGCCGACAATAAGTCAAACCATCCATAAAGCACAACACTTAAATAACAGGCCTAGAAGTTAAAGTATCGCAAAGAAACAATAGAACAGCAAAATACGAGACAGACGCGATCCATCACTCCACAAATTAGATGAATACCGCAACCACAAATACACTTTTAGTCTGTCTCGACCATATACATTTCAAACGCAGGACGTCTACATATGTAACGAGACCCAATGCGACACAATGACACGCAACACAGCTGCAGCACTTCAAAGACACGGGCTCGTCAGCAAACATTAACCGCGGGCCTAGAGCGACACATCAGGGCTGTCAGACCCGTTCACCCGTCAGCGCCGTTCAGATCTTACCTTGGATGGCTGACAGATACACAAAGGAGTCCTCGTGCTCCAAATTCTCCAGGAACAGCTGGAAAGTAGGACAGAAGGCAAAACACTTAAGGCTTGAGGCAAATGGATGTCACACTCTGGGTTTGTTATGTATTTAATGCAAGAATTGGCTAAACGGCTAAATAACGTTATAACTCGTGAGGGAAAATGACTTGAATTACTGTTCAACGTGGAACTGTCAGATGACACCCCCCGACTGAGAGACAAAAAGGAATATTTGTGGCAAAGACCTCCGGGGGGGTGGGGGGGCTATGTTATGATGTGCTGATAAGGCAGCACGCTTTTGTCAAGAGGGCCCCGTCTGTGTCCCAAGACAGCCATACCCCCCCGTCCAAGTCTCAATAGTTCTAAAATCCCAAAGGCTGTGTGCCAGGCAGGGGGGCTTCCAAGGGGGTAGTAATAACAGGGAATATTAAATGAGATACGGGGGGGGGGGCTTCCCCCACCTTTAAACCTTACTTGTGAGAGCCCCCTACCACACAATCTGCCACACCCCAACATCATTGTATTCCCATTTTTCATTCATTCCCTACCTTACCCAAGATCCCTTCCGCAATCACAGTTAAATTATCCTAGTTAGGCACAATAAGAGTCAGTTAAAACATGCAGATAGAAGAGCTCTGTGGATGACAGACGGCAAATGGCGCGTGGAAGACACTTCAAGGGCAGTGCGGCAGAAAAACGCAGAGCTCGAGATCAAAGCACGAGCCTGGCCTCCAGCTCGAACCTAACCACCCGTAAGAGCCATTAGACACATTAAAAATAACTATCAAAGCACCCAAGTCACAAGGCAGCCGATGATCCTATATCCCTTTGGCCCGCTATGTCCTCCAAGCTGTCAGAAAGAGAACTTTCCGGAATCTCCCCAAATGCACAAAGCAGACTTCGGCCTCTGCTAGGACTGCACCATGTGCAATGTTAATATCAACACTGCATATTCTGCAGACGCAATTTCACCTCATATGGACCGACACAGCCAGCTGGGTCGAGACCATAGTTAAGTTTCGCTAAAACCTTTCTACTCAGTATAAATAATAATAAACTAGCCAAAGAGAACCTGTGAAATTTTCCTGCTTCGTTTTATAAATGACACAATATTACTGGAAAAAATTCAAATATGTTTTTCCAATATCATTCAGCGTCAACCCTACCATGAGGACTTTTTCTTGAAAACACAGGGCCTCTGGATCTCGCTCCCGGATCGCCCGGGCCAGCGTCCGCAGAGCCGAAGCTCGGGTCGGAATGTCGGGGTCACAAGCTTCCAGAAGGCACTCCGAGAACGTCTGACTGGACAGTGGGACACGGGGCCGACTGGAGCTGAGCTGGTCCGACAGCGACCCAGAATCTGGGGCAGCTGCGGTTCCGTGACCGGGCCTGGCACAGCTGTTGGGGTCAAAGGTCACGCAGGGGTCTCTCTGGGAGTCAGGAGCGGTGTGGCTTTCAGATGAGGTAGCACACTCCTCCGTAGCGGCTTCGCTTCGGCTATTCTGACTGGCTGGCGTGTCCGTGCCGGCCTGAGGTCCATGCCGACGGGCAGCCTGGGTCACTGTGTCTGGACAGAAGGCCCCACGTGTGGCCAGCGCCACCCGCAGGTCGGAGGCCAGATCACGGATGACCGGCTCAGCGTGCCGCTGGCAGATGAGCTCCAGAGGCTGTAGCAGGCAAGAGGCGAGGGCAAGGTCGCTGGCACCAAGCTGCGGGGAACATGCACCAGCATCATCTCATCTTGTTTAGTTGTCTGAGCACTTGTACTTTGCAAAATGGCAATAAAGCTGAATCGAATCTAATCATATCTAACGCAATCATCATGCATCACTTAGGGCATCGTAAATCAGACGCCCAGATGATATGACTCACAAAGGGTTCTGACGAGGCCCGGGAACGAGGCCGGCCTCTTGTCCAAACACCCCGGAGTACGGGGGTGACCAGCAGTACCCGCCCCGCATCACACCCAGCCCCACCCTCACCTGAAACTGCACAGCTAGATTACACTCTCACGCCATCTGGCCAAGATCCCAGAACTACAGCCTTAAAGCAGTGTGATCGTACATCTCGACCTCAATGCGGATATGATGTGGAGAAGATTAAGAGGACTAAAGAGAAGTACCATCATTCCCTCAAATGAAGCCATTTAGACAAGGAATCTGAAGGACACTTAATATCAAAGGACAAGGTCATACCATGTCATCCCTGCATTATATTTAGGGAACACAAGGGGGCAGTGTGTGGCTCAGTGGGTTGTACCTTTGTGGCTGTGATCAGTAGGTTTAGATACGGTCTTTGGAAACATAGTTATATCTCTATAGGACTCCGATGAAGGCTCCTCCAGAACTTCTCCAGGGGTGCCGGAGGAACGGCTGACCGTGTGCTCAGACCCCAAGCTATGTTCTCACCCATATAAATGTGTCAAAGGAGAGCAAGATGGGATATGCAAAAGCTAAAGTATTCCAATGTACTTGTACTATGCAAACGGGAATTGCAGCATCATTGCATTCCAGGTCAGCTATCAATCACGACCTAAGTGTGGTGTGACTGAAAAGACTGCGTGGGGAGTTAAACGTGAGAAAGGTGCAGAAGCTCGCAGCCATCGTGTTGGGGCAGCTCAGGGCAACACGCCCCAGCGGATGCAGGTTAACGAGCGAGGAGAGAGGCTCCATACACACCTTCACAGCCCCAGTCAGCATGGTGGCCACCAGACCCATAGCCATGCTGAGCGTCTGGTCCTCCACAGGCCCCACGGAGCCTGGTGTCAGGCCCGAACAGGCCCTCTGCAGCATGGCCTCAACGAACCTCAGCACCTGGGGGGAAGCATGACACACACACACACACACACGCACGCACGCGCACACACACGCACACACACGCACACACACGCAATGTGAAAAACTGATTTTAACCTAGATGCTATGACATCTAGCAAATCCTGTCCTCAAATCCAGGTGGGCGCGCACACACACACACACACACGCGCACACACACACACACACACACACACACACACACACACACACACACACACACAGGCTGTGGAGTATCTGAAAACAGCAGAAATAGGCCACAGAATTGTAAGGGACAGAGCTGCCAGCTCACTCTGAGAGCTAAACTTAGTATGACGTAGAGGGCAATTAATTAATGACAGACAAGACGTGTCTTAAGACAAGACTAATTAAGAGAAAGTCCAGACAAATCACACGTTTCTAACCTGAATAGAGCACAACACTGACAGGTCTAATTCATAATGCCCTCATTCCCGTTAATAAGAGAACAGTCCTCTCTCGGGCAGGTTATTTAAGATAACTCACTGAAGAACTTTAAAAAAGAGAAAGGGAAGGTATTTAAATCTTCCTACTTAAAAGAATCCTTTTATTAACACAGATAAGAAAGAGATGAGCTCCTCGATAGGGTAACAAATACACATATCATGTCATTTGATCCAGCGTTCTGTCATGCACACAGCCCGGCTTTTCAGAAAATCAGCCTTCTGCTGCATGAGGCTTTTACCCATAATACACCAGGCTAACTCATGTAGGGTAAAGCCATTAGCGGAGCGCAGCCTCGCGTGTGGGTGGGGTGACAGCATGGCGCTGCCTGCTGCCCTGCTGTCATTGGCTGACTGACCTGCGCTGGCTTGCGGAGCAGCAGAATGTGGGGGATCCCCTGGCACATTGCGGCCAGAACCTGCAGGAGAACCAGCTTCTGTGCCCGGGTCTCCGCCCGCCCCCACAGCAAGCGCTCCAGCTCTGTCAGCGTCATTGCCGACGTGCCCCCGCACTCGTCACCCGCCTCCTCCTCCTCCTCCTCCTCTTCCGCCCAGCTGGTGAGGTCCTGTAGGGCATTCAAACAACGGGACAAAACAGAGGTCAGCCTCATGGACCAAAAAAAGACCAGCACTGACAGCGTGGGTGAAGCGCTCGGGGAGAGCGTGGCTCAGCGGGGCAGGATCGGAAGGTTAACAGTTCAAATCCCAGGGTCGGCATAACAAATTTACCGTCGGGCCCCGGACCACGGCCCTTAACTCCCAGTTGTTACCGGGACTGGCTGACGCTGCTTTTTCAAAAATGTGCATGTCGCACTGGATAAAAGCACCTGCTAAACAAATAAAACCTTAACGAAGCCCTACAGGTCACAAGGGTGCACGAACTGCAGGGGTTCCGGATGATGTGACGTCAGGTGCAACTACCTTTCGAAAAACTGTGTAAGCAGGTCACCCTGACTCACCCTGGCTCAGTCCCTACTGCCTGCAGAGTCACCATATTACCGTAAGCAGGCCAGCTGATACAGATTCATCATCCAAGGAACACTTCAGTCACTCGCTTTCCCCAAAAAAAGAAAGAAACTTTCTTGAGATATAATTTTTTTCTTAACAGGCCACCAGCTAAAATCAATCCATCCATCCATCTTCTAACTGCAGAACTTAATCTGGGTTATGGAGGCAGCTGAGGGCAGCTGAGGGCTGCGTTTTTAACACATCAAAAATACTTAAGGCCAATACAATCTCACCGATGCATCATCACGCCGTAACACTCAGACAGGCATTACGACAGCGTCTGTCGCCCAAAGCAAACTGTTCATGTTCTGTTAATGACATAAATAAGGGTGAGCAAAATAATCCCAAATTACACTGCTGACCTGAATTAAAAACACGTAAGCATAAGCTTTTACAAAAGTGAAGTTTCATTTTTGGCCCAGATTTGGCTTTTAATAATATTTTAATACTAATTCGTACTTTAACTAAACTGAATATCACTTTAATATGACTCCATAATTAAAGCTACCTTAGAGTGAGTTTATGGACGGATTTAAAGCTTAATCAATGGATTATGCATAATTGACCTATTATATATAAAACAGATTATCACAGGCCTGCCCGGAATTACACTCCACCATGTTCCCTCCTGCCTGTGCAGGGAGCGCGGCTCTCTTGAAATCGGACCTTGATGACGTACCGGCACCAGACCCCTGTGACCCATTTCAGGAGAAGCTGATTCACTATTTCTGAAACCTGCATTCAAGGTAATGTAAACAGGCCCGCACCGGGAGACACGCCTTTTACACTTAATTTCAAAGAAACAACCGATGACAGCTGCCTCTAATTTACGCGCTGTTCCTTAGGGCTTCTCCCAGTCACGCTGCAATTCTACCCCCCACTCAATAGGGGGCGTCACCACGGCGCTTCCTTCTGAGAAACAGGCTGCCCATATTTGTGCAAAAGGAATGGACTGTCCTCTGAAGTCAAGCCTATTCATGCACTGTTAGTGAGAAGTGAGTGAGTCATTTTTCATTATCAGAGAGACATTTTTCTGTGCTGTAGATAATTTAGAAGAGTTTAGACAAGGCAAGCACAGCTCTTAAGAGTCCGTGTAAACCGCACTTTACACGTGACACGAAATCATCTCCACATACTCTCCGATTCGCTCTTCATGTATCTGTGTTCTGTCACCGTCAAAGTTTCACTCTGGCGGTCAAGCCAATCTTACCTCTCCCTTGTCAAGCATGTCGTTGGCTGTACATCATCTCTGCCTCATCATTCTTCCTCCTCTTATTTATCTTTTTTAAAACACAGGTAGCTTGGAGTTTTGAACAGGGACTTCTGTAGGTTCATAATGTAAATGACATCACTCTGCCAGCCCAGGGATTTGAACTGGCGACCTATCTATTACAGGCCCAGTATCCTAAGCCGTTGAGCCACACATCACTCGAGTACCCCAAGAAGGAACTTAACTGGAGCTGCTAACCGGAGGTGGACATTTCAGGTCCAGAAAGTAAAAATCTAGACCAAGATGTTTTAACCAACCAGCTGGGTATAAAGAGTCAGTCACAGAGTACTCAACTGGCTGGTTGAAACAAAATCTTGGTTTGGATTTTTACTTTCTGGACCTGAAATGTCCGCCTGTTCTGCTATCTGCTAGGTATGTCTGAAGGACAGCGCGAGCTAAGCAACGACATAGCCGATATCACAACAGAAAAACACATATAAACACACTGGAAAAAAATACTATTACACACGTGTCTATGTAAGACAGAATGCATATCACGCGTATGCCAGCACAGCCAGAAGAGCAATGCTACCCTAGAAGGCTGGCTTTGACGTTCAGCTCAGTGGCCGGCACCTTCAGCATCTCTAGGAAGAAGTCTCCGGGGAGATCGCTGTCCTTCAGCTCACCCAGCAGCTGGACCAGGCAGTCCGCTGCCCACTGTTCCCCAGACACCTTCTCATAGAGAGCATCATCTTCATCACTGAGGGAGAGGAGGGGACGGAGGGAGATCAGAGTGAGGTAAGCAAGGTGTGAGAGGGGCACCAGGCCTCAAAAATCGGTCTCCTTGTTCCCACATATAACTATACCTGATTGGACCAAATCAAAGCCATAGTGAGCTTGACTGTCATAGATCATTACTGCTTTGGCAGATGGCCAAATTCTGTACTAACCAATGAAACTGCCTGTTTACTTCATTGCCGCATTTGTATTGGCTGACACCAATTATATATTTGACTGGGGAGGAACAGCTGGTAGCCTGCCTGTCAGTTAAGGCAGCTAGCTGTAAATGAGGACATGCTGTAAAGGAGGTAGTTTAAACTGAAAATGCGCAGGTAAGCATGGGAGGAACGTGTAAAAACTGGCCAAAAGACTCCAGATTCAACTTTGCATTTCTCCATCTAGACATGTCACATTAGAAATCAGTTTATAAATAAAGGATCTCCTACTCTTTTTGCCATCATACAGGTTTGTCATTATTTTATCTTACAAATTTGTCATTAAATTATCCACTGAAATAAAGCTTTTCAATGGTCTGACCACAAACTTTGGTCAATTTCACCCTCAATTTTTCCTACAAAAAAACCCTCTGAACTAGATACCAAAATATCTTAAAAACCATTAAAGAGAATTAGGTTACATGACATTCTTTGTGTCATTATTTGGGATCACAATAAAACAGTCTGACTTACTAAGCCTAACCTCGGCTGATTTTTACCTGTCATTACACATTACATCAGTACACATTACATCAGCCATTACTCACGACCCAGCAACATCACACCTGTCCGTCGCTTTTGGCGTGAGCTTAGCTCCACCCTCACTTCCGGGTGTGAACTCAAACCCTGGAGCCAGGACACTCCCTGGACCGCTGAGACCGCTGAGGCGCCGAAGGCATTCCAGGGCATCCGGAGGATCGAGGTGCGACAGGTACCACAGCAGGATCTCCCGGCAAGGAGCTCTGCAGAACAGACAGAGCGAGCCGTCACCATACGCCCGCGGCCACCAATGGAGGTGTGAAGCTCACGTCTTCACTTTCAATGATTTGAGGCAAAAATTGAAACTGAAACCATCCATCCATCCATCATTGGGTCAGCATTCCTATGGAGCTTATCCCAAGCAGCAAAGAGCATAGAGGGAGGGTGCACTCATTATGGGATGCCGGCCCATTTTCAGGCCACACACACATAACAAAGTACAAGTAATTTAGAGATGCTAATTAACCAGACTGCATGTCTTTGGACTGCAGCCGAAAACCCGAGTGACACAGGAAGAACGTGAAGACTGCACACGCTCTGGAGGTGGGACTCGAACCCCCAACTCTGGGGGTGTGAGGAAACGGCACCACCCACTCAGCCATAGTGTCATAAAACTTGAACCACAAATAATTTAATTGATGACCTTTGATATCTGACCAATCACATGAAATTGAAATATATAATTATACAGCTTATAAAAACTTTTAAATGTGACAGCAAATCTGAGTAAGTTTCTATATATTTTATACCATTTCCACAGCAATAGCAATTGCAGCAAAATTGTATTATGGTCTCAATAATATTTAGCATACTTCTGCTGTAAGGAAAACTGAAACAAAGAGGGACAGATTTGCCATTCCCGGGGCCCCACTTAAAAAAATCACCACCCAGGATGAACAGGGGTCCCCAACAGGGGTCCCCAAAAGTTAGGCCCCCCCGTAAATTCATTGTTTGAGTGGTGGTAAATAATATCTGTGACAGTATTATTAATATCATTATGACTAATACCATTTCAAACAAATTAAAGAAAAAGAAAAATACAAAGTCAATTATCAGAACACAAACTGACCGTAAGTGGGAGACATTCTGCATGGTGAAACAGTACAGAGTGAAGAGGACAGGAATCCCTTCTTCCAGGGTCTTCAATAGGGCTGGACCCGGCCTATTCCCGACCACGTAGATCTGAGGAC
Source organism: Mormyrus hasselquistii (assembly GCA_026779605.1). Taxonomy (NCBI): domain Eukaryota; kingdom Metazoa; phylum Chordata; class Actinopteri; order Osteoglossiformes; family Mormyridae; genus Mormyrus; species Mormyrus hasselquistii. The sequence continues at coordinate 25,010,182 of JAODKE010000020.1, read as the reverse complement.
GGATGGAGAGGGGCATCGTTAGTGCCTGTCAGTGCCGGAAGAGGCAATCCGCATTAAGGAGTTAAACTGAGCGACATTCTGCGTGTGGAGGTTTAAGCTGCCCCTCCGGACCACAGCCTTTTTGCTGCTGGGGGGGTGGGGTGGTCTTTAATAAAACATGTATTCCGTATGATACGTCTTAGATTAGTGAGGCGAGAAAGCATTCCAGAGCAGGGGCTGGGGAAGACGGCGCGTGGAGGCGGGATGTGCTTCGCTGGGACGACATGTCAAAAGGTGTCTGACGTGGCTAATTAGGCCCGGAATGCGACAGCTAAGGAGCGCCTTCCCCGAGACGTGAGGAGGGGGCGGGGCCAGGCTGAGGCTGATAAGAGGACCCCCTCAGGATTACCGTAGAGGATTCCGCCGGAGGCTTCTTTGCTTATGCGTGCGAAACATTCGGTGACATGGAACGTTCTGGATTACAAACACGCAACACAATTACAACTGAAACAGCCGAGCTGTAATAGGCAGAAATAAATCAGTCAGCCGATCTCGCTTGCCCCATAAAGTTACTAAGCAACCAGTGACCTGTGTCTATCCCACAATGCACTGCACCTTGTTAACATCCCACTTCTGTACTTTATCAATATTGATTTTACTATACTCTCGTCTATTGACATCCTTATCACCACTGCATATATTTACTACTACTTACAGTTTACACATTCGTATCACATATTGTCTTGTATTGCACTGCTGTTTGTCCTGCACCGTCTTGTCTTATACAGACACTCCCCAGGTTACGATAGTCTACGCTACAATATTTCGACTTTATGATGGTTACGATTACATAATAAATTTTATGATATTCAACACTCTATTATAAAACAGGCTTTGCGTTAATGATTCTGCCCAACTGTCGGCTAATGTAAGTGTTCTACGCATGCTGTAAGGTAGGTCAGGCTTGGCTTTGATGTTTGTTAGGTTAGGTGTACCGTATTGCATTCGCGCCTTAATATATATTCGTCTTACGATGGGGTTACGTTCCAATAAACCTATCATGTATTGCACTAGAGATTCAAAGGTTAGTGGCCCGAGCGGCTGAAGAGACAGAGGCACAGAGGACGACAGCTGCGATACATGGACCGCTAGGGCAGGCACCGAGGCCAAAGGATGACGCACACGCCCGTCGGCGGTGCGGCGAGTCACGGTTTGGGTGGCACCCACCTTGTACACATCCTCGACACAGCGCGTCAGCTCTTCTTCGTCCACAGAGGCAGGCGGTCCGGCTAACACACGGGGGGGAAAAAAAAAAAACAGGCATGCTCATTGGCTGAAAGCTAAACAAGCAGGCGTGCTTATAGGCCAGAATCTCCACGGACGTCTAAACACCCTGCGCGTGCATGTATGTGTGTGCGGGTCTGAATTTACCACATTGTGGTGACCAATTACCCCCACAATGTGATAAACCTGTCACTTTTTCAGCTTGTGGGAACGTTCTGCAGGTCCCCACGATATAAAGCTCAATTTTAGAAAAATCTGTGACTGCAACCAAAAAACTAAAAATGCCAAAAGTATTGCGATTTTTGGATTACTCATGGTTAAGGTGAGGGCTGGGTAGCGGTTATGGTGGACCAAATCAATCCTAGCTGGGACTAGGGTTATGGTTATAATTAAGGTTATGCTCTACAAAAGAATGGAGAGTACCCATGAAGATATAGATACCCAATGTACTTGTGAGTGTGCATGTGTGTGTGCAACTGATTTATTCAGGACTACCCCTCAAATACCTTTTCAATAAATGTCACTAATCATTATTTGCTCTGCTTTTAATGGAGGAAAAACTTAGTATTTTTAAATACTCAGGGTAACTGCTGATTATGAACAGTATAATTCAGCTCTATTCTGCACAAAACGGGGTCCTGTAAGGGGAACGCCAGCGACCTCAAAGTGAAGGGCTCACGGTGTGTTCTGCACGCTGCATTATCGCTATCTGTGCTTCGCTTGCCTCAGGCAGCTGACGCCGGACAAACTGCACACTGCAGAAAGCCACCGGATCTCTAGTTCACATGGCGAGTGACTTCTCTACAGCTAACTCGGGCTGTTATTTCCCATTAAATGGGGGGGAAAAGAACGTAAAATGTATGCATTAGGAATGCACTGATACCGATATAGGGTATGGGGCCAATACCGTGTTCATATACTCATGCTCGAAAAATTGACCGATACCAAGAACCAATACCATTTAATTGCAACATTACGTTAAAACTTAAAGCCACAGAATTTTGTCAGAATGCAAGGTCTGTTCTGTTAAAGTGTGAAGAGGAGGAAGGGACAGCATGTCACTTAACACAAGTAATTTAATTAAATGACGCACCATAGTAGAGAGTACAGGGAGTGTGGTAATGCTAGCGGAGAAAGACCACAACAACAGACTTTGGCGCAAATGATGGAGAAGCGAGAGACAATGAAACTAAACCGTTACTTATATCTAACGTTAAATAAGTTTAGTTATTTAACGTTAGATATAACTAACGCTTCAGGTTCAATCACCAATGACGTGTAGTCAAATTTCTGGGGAGGGGCACATTTTCATAACATGTAACCATTAGTGTCGTTTAAATTGTTGGCTTCTCAACTTCGCTGCTTGTATTTGACCAATAGTGGCTTATGATGAAGACAGCAGAGGGTCCTTGGTTTACACCTTTACGGTGTAAATTCGATGCAGAAGTGTACATCAGCCCATACAGTCAAGGCTTTGTTCCTCTGTAAAAACCTTTCAAGCCGAGACTTGAGATTCCAGATATAAATGATTGAGTTGACGTTTCAAGTACGGCAAATAAATGCATGCAGTGGAAACTGTTTATAGTGATCACGGTTAGAAACGGAACACTAACCACTAGACCCCCCACAGCAGAGCAGAGGGGAGAGGAGGGGCTTGAGGAGGTAACGGTGGGCAAGCTCGGGCTGCTCCTGGACCATGGTGAGCGCCGCACTGGTGGCCACTCTCTGGAACTGCAGCGCAGTCAGCTTGTCTCTGAAGTGCAGCAACTCCAGCACCTGAGCGGCAAACAGCGTAACCTCAAGTGTACTTATAATCTAACACAGGATGGAAAGGGATTCGTCCACCTTCCATGGCAGCTCACCCAGAAGAGGGAAGCAGACTGTTGGAAGCTTATTCCAGGAAGCACAGGGCAAGAGGCATGGGACACACTGAATGGTGTGCAAGTCCATTCCAAGGCACATATTCACACACCCAAGTGAACATATTTTCCAGTTTTGTTCCTGTCTATTGATGACATGTGAGGGTACCGAGAAAACGCTGATCGTCCGTACCTGAGGGCAAACCTGGCTGTAGTAGCCCTCTGCCGAGAGGAACTTCTGGGGAAAGGCTGCCAGTACACTGGCTACTGCATCACACTTCCTCCAGTCTGACGCTGCTGCTTCTGCACCGGTGCCCCCTGCTGGCCCGGCTTCCAAATCACAAAACACACGCCATTGAGTTTTTCAAGCACACGCGGCGAGGAGAATCAGACATATAAAGCTGTCAGGAAACCCCCACGGTGCAATTACACCCCCTTAAATCAGCGCACCAACCGCGAAAAGATGCAGTATGCCCCTGCCGTATACCTCAAAAGAAATCGAGGGAATCGACGTCGTCTTCGCAGTACAATGTCGGCGATCACCGTTTTGGCGTACTGCCCGAGCAGGGTACTTGAAGTGGACGTTTTAGTTTTTGTTTTGGCCCCATGCCCACTGTCCATGACTGGCAGACACTAATGTGATGCTGTGGGATTGGGCAGCAGGACTAATTATACAATAACTGAAAAACTTTGCGCCACACTGCACGCATCTTAAAATAGTGCAAATTTATATTGGTATTTGAATATTTCTGTTAATAGCACACGTTGCGACCGTGTAATGTTTGTCATGGAATGCATGCGTTCTGTTAACATGTAACCATGGGTGTCATTTAAATTGTTGGCTTCTCTCTTAATGTCACTGCTAGTATTTAACCAAGAGCGGCTTATAATGAAGACAGTGACTTCCATTTTTAAAGAGCTGTCATCTCTTTATGAAGATGACACACATACTCACACAAAACATTTATTTGCGCTCTGCGCGTGCGTCTGCTGCATGGAAAACATTCCGCACCCTCTAGGGTTTTGGCACAATAAGGCGGCAGAATTATTTTATCCGGACGCCGCTTGACGTATACGGCCACCTCTCTGCCATTCCCACGCTCGTACCTCCGGCTCCCTCCAGGATGGCCCTAACCACAGCCTGAACACCTTTTGGCTGCATCAGTCTCTCCGACAGCAGCTGGCCACAAAGGCGTCGAAGCCATGATGGGGCCTGGGGGACCGTCCTGGGGGGCCCACCTCCGGGAGCGGCCGGCTGAGCCTACGAGAGACACAAAGAGAAACACTCCTCACGCACAGGCTCACGAAACAGTGCAGGATAACGCCTCACAAATGACAGCGTAACAGACCAAAAGGAAGTCGGCAGGAAGCCGTCCGACTCGCCGCTGTACCTGTTTTGGCCCTCCTTGAAGGATCAGAAGCTCCTTGATGACGATTGGCTGGTAGACCTTTTGGAGCAGCTTTTGAAGCGCTTTTTGGCAAGCCAAGCGTTCCTCCATAGTGATCCCCTGTAGCGTAAAACACATGCAGCCAACCTACAATCATCTACATAACAGGGGCATGGCATTTCCCAGAGAGCTGAAATGCGGCCCTGCGGTAGCGACGGCCAAACGAAGCTTCATGAACCATTTGCTGTATTTTCTGACCCCACTGGATGGCGCTCTCTGTTCAAAAAAGTGTTAAAAGCATGTCTCAAAGCAGAACAAGGGCACCATCTAGTGGGGTCAAAAAAAAGCAAACGGCTCATAAAGCCTCACTTGTTGGGACTTGCATATGATCAGAAGGTCACTAGTTTGAATCCCCTGCCCAGCAGTGTGATCATTATGAACATGCAGGTCCAAAAATAGCTCTTCCAATCAGAATAAATATAATCAAAACAAAGTATCTACATTACATAATATATGCAGATTTAAATCACAAAGCACAAGCACATTCGTGACCATAAAAATAACATAAACTCTCTCTCTTACCAACAAACCAGCAGCATTACAAAAGCATAACATGGGGATCACATCACTGCTTGGACCAATGAGCAAGGGTGAGGGGCTGACCCTGTGCTCAGACCTCAAGCTGTGCTGGCACCTGCCTGCGGGTGTTTCACACAGGAACGTATGATGATATATGGGAAAACCAAAAAATTCCTAAATGAAAATGTCGTCATTTAGACCAATGCTAAACGCTAAGATGCTAAATAATTACATAAAATGCAAGTGTTCAAACAGGAAATATATTTAGGGGAAATAATTGGACAGATAAAAGCCCAAATTGTTAAATTAGACAAATGATTTAAAAGGAATTTAGAATTTAAAATGTGGTGATCAGTGGTCATTGTCAACACACCACAGCACAGCACACAGTGCGCAACAATGAAATGTGTCCTCTGCATTTAACCCATATGTGACTTTCGTGACATAGCAGCAGGCAGCTAATTCAGCGCCCGGGGAGCAGTGCTTGGGGACGGTACCTTGCTCAGGGTACTTCCCCAGTTCAACACAGATGCTTTACAAATCCCCTCCAGCTCAACAACCTAGTCCTCTTTCATAACACTGTCACATGTCACATGGTGGCTCTGCCGTCGCTGAGGGTCTGTTTATGGGGCATTCCGGGCTTGAGAGGTGATGATGGCAGATCCGGTGATCAGGAAAAAGAGTCCGGTCTCAATAAATCCAGGGATATTTTTAAAAGCGTATTCTAACAGATAGATAAATGATTTCAAAATGAAACTGGAACAACTCAAACAAAAGCTGTGTCCACTTGCGACTTTCTCTATTCACCGCTTCCTTATTATTAAGCAGAGAAAGTGTACAGATCAAGTCTCTACTAGGGATGCACCCTAGTATCGGTCGATCCCCAGTATAGACACTACATCCGTGTTTAATTAATAAGCTGTATGTCTCACCGTGGATAGGAGACTGGGATTATTCTGATATGTTTACGGAAAAATCAGGCATAAATACTTAACTTAAATACTGTTTTCTTAATTTTGCAAGACAGTAATAAATACACACATATATGTATATGCTTAATTATTTATTATTACCAATCAGCCGGTTAATGGTTACTTTTAATCATCAATCATTCGTATAATTGAACACCGTGTGAGGGCACTAGGCAGCCAGCAAACATAACATACCTGGGGCAATGACAGAAAAACTGTGAGCTGGGCCAGGGGTGGCCAATCTTACCCGCAAAGGGCCGATGTGTTTGCGGGTTTTCTCTGCAACTCCCTAATTAGGTCATTAAGTAGAGGACTGATTGGCTGAAGAGTCCTCACACCTGGGTTTGAACAGCTGACCTACAGGTTATGCCAAAAACCTGCACACACACCGGCCCTTTGCGGGTAAGATTGGGCACCCCTGAGCTAGGCAGTTGAAAATTGGGCATTTCCCCATGTGCCTGGGACTTTTGCTAGATGTTTCCGGCCTTACATGCTTGGGCATTGTCAGTATCGACTCTAGTGAGATGTAATTATACTTTTGAATGTTTCCCCCTCTCCGCCACCATCACTAGAAACAGTGTCTCCGTGTGTGTGCTGCACATTTCTGCGTGTGAGACAAAGCGAGAGCATCACAGGTAAAAAGACTTCTCAGGAAAGCCAGAGACCCTGTGTTCCCATTTTGCCACTAAATAGCCCAAAATACGCACCTTCGCAAAGAAAACGCTAGAGACCTCTGAACAGGTACAGTGAACAGTTACACTTCTAGTGATGAGTATGCTCTTGCTTTAAAATGTTTGCAAAATGGTTCTCTTGCGCCATCTACAGACACACAAAAAGACACAACTAATGCAACAGCAACCCCTACATGTCACTGTGTCTATTGCAAGGCAGAATGAATGAACTAAAATGTGAAGTAGCAAGGGAAAAACTAAACTTTACTAGATGGGGAAAATTTTCCGGAATTAAGAATAGGAGGCACAAAGTAATCTGATAGGGTAACAGAGAGCGAACACACATTCTGAGCTCACAAAGAAATAACTAAAAGTTAAAAACAGAAAAACAGCAGGAGTAGCCAGAAAATGTCAAGCGCTTGGTCCCTGTTTCTTATTGCGGAATAAAATCAAGTTCACAAATTCCACATTTACGTGCTGCAAAATACTCCGCAATGCTGATTCGAAATTAAATGTACCAAGCCTGTCCCACCATATCGGGCACATCCTCGCGCCAACGTGTCAAACAGCAACCAAGCACTGCCCAGCAAACTGACAGGAAACATCAAGCCCCGATTTCAATATGACAAACCCTTTAGGGAGTCAGAGGAATGTGTACCTTGTTAGCGTCTGAAGTTTCCCCTTCGGGCCGCCGTGGACGGTGGCCCAGCTGGCAAAGACCGGCCATGACATCACCCAGGTGACGAGTGAGGAGCAGGGTCCCGAGTGATGATGACTCTGACAGCTCAAGCAGGGCGAAGATCGTGACCAGAAGTCGGCGGTCAGGGGGAGGAGCCACGCTGCGGCTCACGGCTTCTATCACCGCGGCCCCGAACGCTGATCTACGTGCCAGTGCTACCCCCACTCCAGGGGAAAGGTAGGGGCAGAGGCCTAGTGTGACCACAAACTGAAGGGCTGCACCAACCGTCCGTTGTTGAGCGACACTCAGAACATCAGGGGGAAGAGGAGGGGCTGCCTCAGGGGTCCGGCTATGCAGCGGAGCACGGTCTTGGCAGAAGGACTCCAGCAGATCCCTCAAGTGACGTGTCAGGGTGACCATCAGGAGCAGACACTCCTGGACAAAGCTCCAGGTGATGTCCTCCGTGTCCCCGTACCATTCCACCTCCTGTCGCACTTGTTGGCAAAGAACGCGTACCTCCTGCAGACCAGGGTCCACCCGCAAGCGGTCCTCCAGCTCCGCCAGGTTCGAGTTAAGGGCAGCCAGCAGAGCGGCGCGTGGTGCGGAATGTGTGGCGCTACCGTGAGCCTCTGTGGAGGGAAGGCGAGGATGACGGGCTGCTGCGTCATTACAGGAAGACTTCGACTCGGCAGAAAGGATTAGAAAAAAATAGAAAAGCTAGCAGCTTCAGTAGATTGTCGGTTGGCACGACCGCGTATTAGTGCCTTTACCTGCCATTACTATTAGGAAATGTACGGAATATAGAGGACAAAACACTATAGTCTTTCAAACAACTGTTGGTGATGAGGTCATAGCACGCTGTGTAGACCTTCTGTTCATGAGCACATCTCTTTGGCTAGATAGAAAAGACCCAAGGTTATCTACCGAGGTATCGGGCAGGTAGCTATAAAATACTGTACAGCAATGTGTAGAAAACGAGCGTCTGTTTCTGGATTTAAAGTAACTACACCTGATGCAGATATGAATTCGAAAACAATGGCGTATCATAAACTGAAAACAGATAGGAAGCTAAGCTTTAAGAATAAAGATATTCAAAAACACTACATTTACAATAAATCATACTTAATAACTACTCACCCCTAATAGGCTTCGTTAGGATACCAAGTGCATTCAGAAAGGCAGAGGCCATTTTTATCAAAACATTTCCACATGAAACCAAGCACTAGAACGTCAGCAGCGCGTCCACGACACTAAATTAACGTCATCAAAAAGGGGCGAAAGTGTCATGAAACGTACTCCATTTTGATTGAGTCAAAGACGAACAAAATCACACGACAGTCTCACGTCAATCTTTATTATATTGTTCAAAAACACCCTTTCCAGGATAATCGCCTGAAAGATTTGCGCGATGAAAGAAAACACCGAGGAAACCAAATCTGAAACATATCTGTATATAAGCATTGGTTGTAATTTTAATATAAAGGCATTGAGAATAATTCGCAAAAGTAGTCCATGAGCTGACAATGGCAACTTTCTTTGCAGAGCTTATCTAGAGTTCAGCTCTTAATGGAATTGACACTTTTCGTTTCCTGAGGCAGTAACTGAAGAGAATTGACAGTAAAAATAAATATTCACACGAAACATTATTATAGTTTGTAAAAAAAATAAAATAACAATAATAATAATAATAATAATAATAAAATGCCAGGCACAACACAGTAATTTTTGCGATTTTGTCAAATAACTTAGAAATTGTAACAATAAAATATAATAGGACCTTTCTCCAGACAGTTGACAACAACAAGCAGACAATTGGTTGTGCAGTCCTTAAAACCCATGTAAAACGTGGATTTATAAAATATTAAAGTTAACAAAAATAACCATAGTAATCGTATTAACAGTTTTAGTGTATTTAAAATGAACACATCATACTACAAGAAAAGTCCCTAGAGGTCGTTTCCTTTTTAACAACAACACAAAAACGATTCTGTAAAAGATCATTGTGGTGGTATGACGCAGGTACAAGCCACAGGTACATCCAGAAACATGCTCTCAAAGGAATATCTGTCGGGATTTTGGCGACACTGGGTTCTTTTCAAGACCATGCGCGTCTGCTTCACTACTACAGAGTTATAGCTCGTGTCCTCAGACCCGTTAATGATGCAGCCATCGCAAAGGCATTCAGCGAAAGCGATGCCGCTAGGGTACCGCGCCTCATCGTGGTCCATTCTGCAAAAAGGGAACGTGAACTTTAATGCCTGACACCCTGACACGCCACGGTCACAGTGGCCGATTTCGCCGCGCCGCGTGTTTTGGTAACTTGCTCACCTATATCGCCAGGGGGAGATGGAGCGATTGCTGTAACTCGTCGACAGTGGCTGCAGTTTGAAGCTGGAGCAGAACTGCCTGGCCAGGTGCTCCTGCTGAGGGTGGTCCACGTACTCCAGGGGCAGCCGGGGATTCCTCCCTAAAAACTTTCCCGCGTGGTGCTTCATCTCATCCAATGTGAAACACCCCTTTTGCTTCTTTGCTTGTTTCAGCTTGATCAAACTTAAAGTAAGCAACAGGACAATATATAGTAAAACCTGCAAAATAAAGCCGATAATAATTTGGAGTTAAGCAACAATATAAGAGTTAAAAGGTGCTGTGGTAGACTACACTAAAATACAAAAAAGAAAACGTAGTAAAATAAAGATCTTAAATTAAAATCTAAAATTTGTATTACGCAGTACAATATCTTGGGTATTAACGTACCCTCAACATTTCTGATTTAACAGGACTTGCTGGAGATGACAGTTAATCCACGCGTCTAGTTCGTTCTGTGCCATATTTTCGTTCGTCACAACTTTTATAGACATGCCAGCCTTGGGGAAATCCGACTTTGCAAAAGGAAATAGAAATAAGCCGTTTAGTGCTTCCTTTTCCTAAAACGATGGAGTGGGAGTACATTTATTATTACGGTGCAAAGGTTTACAGCTGGAAATGTCACACTTAGCGTCAGCCGGGAGAGATAAGCTCATATAATATATGCAAAAGTTGTTGCTGATAGGACCAATGCTCGATCGATAGTCTCCATTAAAACAGATGAATTAGAAAAATGAAGGAAAACACGCGGCCACTATAACAAAGGGTATTTACAAGTAATGACGTTACAGCTTACATTTAAAGCAGATATCCCAAACAATATATATTTCATACAGTACTTCTTTGTGATTGGTACATTCTAGGTTGAGTATTGTTAAAATAAGACACTTTCTGAAAATCTGTTTTCTGGAAAAATGTACATTAGTCCCTTTAAATTAAAAAACACCGGCTACTTTGGTTTTAAATGATGAAGGATTATTTTAAACTACTATCATAAATGCATTACAGTGCTCTCGTTTAAATATTTTACAGCGGGAAAATGTGTTTTTCCCGTGCGCAATGGTGGATTTTAATATACGGTTTCACATATTTGCAAATATTTCAAGAACGGTGTACGTAAAGTGAGTATTATTGTAGGATTAAAAACAAGGGCGACACACACAGAGACACACTCCAGGGTCACTTATGAGACCGGTTTATCGATTTCCAGGAATAATGATATGTAGCCTACGTAATCTTCCTTAATTTTATTCTAACACAAATCCCCATTCCTTTACCTAAATCATCTCGTCAACATATGCACGCCTACACAAAAATGTTTACAGGCATCATGTCGTTTTCGTTGTTTGGCAGAGATTTACGGAAACGTGAAATACATGACAGGCATCTCCAGAAACCAGTTTTGCAATTTGCAATGAATTGAGACATATTGACCGAGAGAGATAAAACATGCATAAGGCAAACAAAACTACACAATCCATTAGTCCTAAATTACATAATACTCTCGCCAGTGTAGTGAGTGGGCTGATTAATGTTCAATACAAACGGGTTTTCTCATTCAGGAGCTGCGAGTCCAGGAATTCACTCAGCATTGAATTCTTCGAAGATAACATAACATTTAAGTCTTTAAAAGCTGTATGTAAATGTCAGTGAGACGATGAAAACTGCAATGCGTTTATGACAGACCTAGTAGTTGATAGTAGTTTAAAATAATCATCAGTCTTTTAAAAAATTACTACCCTCTCAGACAATAAATTCTTAATTTTCACCAAAAGTGCTGCATTTTTCATTATTTCAATTAAATTAACAACTGTATTGCATTTTACAGAGTTGTACCATATTTAAAAATGACGTTCCATTCATCCAAGTAACCACATCCCTTTCTCCACGAGTCTGCTTTTCTGTCACAGTCTAAACACTTCCACAATGGCACCTTTAATTGCCAATAATGAGTGAGTGCCATATGATCAACTGATCGTTCTAGGATATTTCATCATCAAAAAAGGACCAATTTGTACCTTGTGGGGTTTGATTACTTGTCACTGAGGCTGTACTCTCAAGGGTCTGCCAATTGTAATCTAAGTATAGGTAAATGTGCATTTTAAGTTACACAAATGTACTCTAAGGAACATTTGTGTACCATCTGGGGGAACATTAATGTTGTTTGTACCTTCGGGAACAAATCTACAGAGCCCCAAAAGGGACATAAGTGATTTTAGGGGCTCCGTACAAAACAGTACCAGGGCTGCACCCATTTTTGCGACAGCACACCGCTTAATTAATGGGATGTGTTCTAGGCTAACAGCGATTTATGGTTTCCAATTGATTTAGATTTTTTTTTTCTTTTCCAATGTGACTGTAGAGGAATCTTCTTATATTTATTCACTTTGTTCTTATATTTATTGACATGTTCATTGTAAATAAGAGAATACTTTAGATACAGTATTATTGCTAGAACATAAGAAATTTACAAACGAGAGGAG
>JAODKE010000020.1:24925122-24965071 GCA_026779605.1 Mormyrus hasselquistii | reverse complement strand
TCTGTTTTTCTTTTCTTTTGAAAACACCTGCATAAGCTCATTTTATTACAGTTTTATAAAAGGGACTGATAAATGACAATGTAATACAGCCTATTAGTGCCACTAAGCAGCTGAATTCCGTAACGCGTGGGGGGGCAGGGAGCTTCCTCAGGGAGTCTCCGAGGTGTTGGAAAAGATGATTGATCGGATAGAAGTTTTTTGCCGTGGTGGCAAAGATTTTGGCCTGGCAGGCTGCCACGGAAAAGCATTACCAACAGAAATACTGCATGTCATTCACCGGTCAATCCATCCAACCATTTTCTGTACCTGCTCAGGGTCATGGGGGGTCTAGGAGCCTCTCCAGAAAGTTACGGGTGCAAGACAGGGTGTAACCCAGGACAGGGCTCACACACTCACACATTCACACCTGTGGTGGCTTAATGGTTAGGGAAGTGCACTTGTAACTGAAAGACTGCAGGTTAGAATCCCTGACCAGCAAAGCACCACTGAGGTACCCTGAGCAAGGTACCGCCCCCCCAAGCACTGCTCCCTGGGGGCTGAATTAGCTGCCCCCTGCTATGTCACATATGGGTTAAATGCAGAGGACACATTTCGATGTTGTGCACTGTGTCCTGTGGTGTGTCAACAATGACAACTAATCACTAGATTCACATTCAACTCATATTTAAACTTGGCAAATTCGATTTAATTCGGGACTGTGTGGGGAACCTGGAGAACGCAGAGGAAACACCACAACAACATGGGGAGAACATGCAAATTCCACCCACAGAGCCATGGTGGGGACTCGAATGCTGGTCCCGGAGATGGGAGGTAGCAGCGCTAACCACTGCACCAAAGCACCTCAAATTATTACACTCTTAAAATACATACAAACATTACATTACATTAACTGGGGGCGGAGCAAAAACGGGAAAGACAGCCATATGCAGAAGGACCTTAACTGACACAGTTTGTTTGATTTGTCATGTGAGAAGCTGTATGTAACTCATAAGCGTGGCCAAGAGGAGGGTGCATTCATGCAGTTGCACTTTTTCCATTATAAAGGGCTAAATGAACACGGCTTGTGAGCTGGAATCCTCCATAGAGGGGTGCATGTTACAGGACAGGGGGCACGTAAAGTATCAGGAGGAAAAGCGGCACTTCCCTCACGGCACGACCAAAGGAAGGATAACTGCATTAATCGTACACCAGTCGGAGATGCACGTAATTCTGCACCGCTAACATCCCCGTGATAACCAGGAAGAAAGCATGCATTACAGAGCAGCTTACTGGACAAGAAAGTACAACAGCTGCATAATCGCAAGGTTGGAAAAGGTGAGAGATAAAAATCACCAAAGGCTATTTAAACGGGATTAAGATGGGGCATTTTGTGATACGGTGAAAGTAGCATTACTCATAGCAAACTTGTCTGCATTCAGTGAGGTGTCTCCTGACCGAATGAGGAAAAAGATTTGACAACATCAACTCTGTTGTACAAATCCAAACTGACTGAGATGGCAAAATCTGGCGCCTAATAGTTAAAACGCAGTGGGCAACCAGAGGGCAATCACAGGTGGAGCAGAAGCAAGTCAAAGTAGTGAGTGTGTGTAAGTGCGTGTGTGAGACTGACTGCTAGCAGGTAAAGAGCAGCTGACAGCAATCACTCTTTAGGTATTTATGAGCAACACTGACAGATCAGAACATCTAAAGCATTACCTTAATCTTATTAAAATCACACAATTTGCAATAATCACTAGTTTAATGAGCTTCACGGTCATGTAAGATTGCACAGCAAAAATAAAGGTTCAAAGAAAGTACCTAATTCCTTAAATAGTACACAAAAACTTGTTTAAATGATAATAGGATACTTTGAAACACTTTTACCAAGCCTGGTTAGAGCACATGATGGTATTTTTGCCACAGCCCCTGAATATATGCAAAAAAAAAAAAAAAAAAAAACAGCTGTTCTCTAGAAGTACAGCAAGGCAAAACCTTCAACTCATAATTTCATTAATTTGCAAAAAGTCTGTCAATTTGCAGAATTAAAGCCTTTCTAAAGCAAGATATTTAAAACAAATAAATGCTAAATCGAACTGCATTTACAGCCACCACAAAGAGTGATTAAAAAAAGAGACAAAAGACTACAATTATACATAATAAAGTGAATTCAAAGGCAATACAAACATCATGGGATTACAGATTAAAGTGAAATGATGCCAGAATTTTAAGTCTTACTTGTGGTTAGGAAAAGGCAGCATTGCACTGGGCTGCAGGAGAACATTGAGTAACACTGATGCAAAGGTGTAAAGCACACGGTCAAGAGAGAGCAACTCCATACTCACATCGATCTCTCCCTCGTCAATCTCCCCGTCGTCTTCGTCCTTCTTCTTCTCGCGGAGGAGCTCACGTCGGCTCCTCTCTGGTGCCTTGGGCTCCTCAGGATTCCTCGGCTGGGGGTCCTTCTGGGGAGCCATGATAGCGTTCTTCTCCTTCTTCTTCTTCCTCCTGTCGTCCTCTTCGTCATCTTCTTCCTCCTCTCCCTCCTCCCCTGCCCCTTTCTCCGCCTCCTCATCCTCGGGCGGGGGCGCGCTCTGCTCCTCGGGAACCTCCTCATCATAATCCAACTCGTGCTCGTCCAGCTCTCTTGACACAGACGACGACTCGTCCTTCAGGTCACTCACCATGCGCCTGATCTCCTCCTGCCCCCTGTCTCCCAGCACCCCCACTGAGGTCGTACCCATCACTTTCATCCCATCCTCGTCCTCATCATCTTCCTCCTGGTGAGTGGCTGCCATCTCCTCTTCCTCCTCCTCCTCGTCCTCTTCAGCTGCAGCCAGTGGCTTCTCATGATCTGCCTCAGAATCTAAATAACCGGGACCCCGGCCAATCATGTCCTCCTCTTCCTCATCTTCCTCATCCTCGTCAGCTGAATGGCCAACCTTTCCACTCCTTCCGGCCACCGCTCCTCGATGCTCTTCCTGTTCTAAAATGTTCTCCTCCCCATCTTCTCCACCATGCTCCTCATACTCCTCCTCCTGCTCAGACACTTGTTCCTGGGCTCCTTCCTCCAGATCCTCCTCCAGGTCACCCAAATCGGAGTCCCTCCCTCCCTCGTCCTCATCACCATCTTGATCGGAGTCGTTTAAAAGATCGCTATCGGAGATCTCCTTCTCTTCCTCCGCAAGGGATTGTGGGGACTGTGTGGGACTTTCAGGAGTATCCATCAGAGGTTATTCTGCAAAGGACACAACAAGAGACACGGCATTTTAACAGACAAGGCCCAGGCAGAACATAATTGTGAAATGCAAAAGAAAATTCAGTTTTACACCTCAGCCTTATTTTGCATAGAAATGCAAAACTATAAATATGGCAGAAATAAAAACCACGATAAGAAATATCTGTTCTTAGAACTACATAGCCTAAGCATTATACTTAATATGGTGTATCCTTAAGGACCCTAACCCCTTTGCTAAATTTGGGTTAGCATATATATGCAGCATGGAAAAGTAAATAAATTACAAACGAATGAATAATCGTTACAGCAGACTGCAGCAGTCGAGTACAGTGTTTTTTGGCAGCATTACCCCAAGTGTTGCAATATGGGGTTCCCTACCATTCCAGCGAAAACTAAAAAATAAAAAAATACATGACATAAACAGGAACAGAAAACTGGCTTCAAATCCCAAAAGAAATGCAATATATTAATCTAGAACCGACTATTAGTATTGACTAGTAGTATTGCGATTACTGTAAATCTAGCAAACGAATACTGGCACAAATAAATAACTTTTGTTTTACAGTTAATAAGTTTTAACTAATCAATTTACACCGGAAATCCACTAAAAATTATTCATTAGAGTGTGCGTTTCACTTACATTCCTATAAACCAAGTTAAATTATGTATTATGTGTGGAAAATTACCTAAGCCGTAAGCTAACTACTTGGCTAAGTTCAGCCGCGTTTAAGGTAAAACCACAACCTCATCAGACTGCACCTTTCTAGCTGAAACACTAATGCTGCCTTCACTTTCCTTTGGCCCCGGCTGAGAAGGCCATACCCCGGCGCCAAGTAACCTCCTAAACCGCTAGCTGGTTAGCTGCCGCTCAGCGAGCCGGCCAGCGGCCGCAGGCCCACACACCGTCCTTGCATCGAAGGTACAAGCGCGGCCCGGTAGATGACTTCTGCAAGCTCCACATCCACTCAAACATGAAATTAACTTACACAGAGAGGTTAAACGATACATTGCACTTAGAAAAAACGCATTTCCCCAGCCTTCTTGTGGCGCTAGGAGCCACGCTTCCCTCATCGTTAACAATACGCAGCTAGTAGTTACCTCCTAAAACGGCAAAATACTCGTAATGGAAATCAGGTGGCTAGCTACACATTTCACTTTTACCTTTCCAACCTGAGCGTCTTTGGAGACAGGGCCACGATCTTAGAACTACTCAGGCTCTCCTGTCCGTGTCTGGAAAACTATAATAAATATTAGATTATTGTTATCGTATTTTACCGGAGAGAACATTAAACCCGCACTACACAGTGAGAGCGGCCATTTCCTGACGTCATCAATGTGAGACAGTGCCCAAAGCGCCTGTGGCGTGTTGGTGTCCTGACAAACTGATTCCAGATCGGATTTAATTACCTCTGTTCCCCCTTGGAACATAATAAACTAAACGATTCAACTGATTCGGGTTCTGAAATTACCGTCTGTCCGTGTTCTGCAGGGAGTTTAAGAATGAAAAGGAAAATGGCGTAACAGCCACTAAGGGAAATTTCAGCTTTTAACGGCAATATTAATCATTGCATAGTTATGAGTATTCCTGTGTACGACATGTCATTTACTTTATGTTACTTTATGTTTTTTACTCATGTTATTTTAATTACTATTTATTTTAACATTTAAATGCAAAACGAATAAACAAATTTTGAAACTAAATTGCAAATTACTTTTTTGCTCTTAGAATTTTAGTAAGCACATTTAGTAATAGCACGTCATGCCTATTTCTTTATGACCACCGTGTGTCTTTTACACTCCTTGTTGATAGGCTATATATCTCAAATGAATTTCCAGTAGCTACCTGTACATTTCTATAGCCAGTTTTTTGACATTCTTCATTCTACATTCTTTCTTTACTGACTGACTTTAAAAGTAAATTGAATATCTAGTGTTTTGTATTGCAAAAAATGAATTTAATTAATGACTATACGCTCCCACACAAAGACAAATTATTTCGTACCATTTACGATCGATAGATGGTACTAAAGACACGGGCATATCATGTTGTTATATAAATTCTGCCCATTAGTTAACGCCACTTGACAGGCCAGACCATCAATGCATTAAAAAATGGACCTACGAGAAGTATTAGTACAACCTATTCAATCCGATTGAATTGGTTTTGAAGATAGCCTTATTCCTAACAGCACTACAAAACTTAATGTGGGCTATGTTTGGTAGGCTGTAGCCCAATCATCACACAAAATATCCATCTATAGAACTGTGGCAAGTGTACAACAGTGACAATAATAAAGTAGGCTGTATCTAAACTATTTTTGCAATATTTCAGTTTCAATGGAAAACACACATAGTTGTGAATGGGCTACATTATCTGTAGACCAATCTAACTATTTTTTCCCAGTAAGGAAAGTTCGGCTATAAGGCCAGTTGTTTCTAAGCAGACACTTTTTTTTGCTATTGATCCAAATTGTGTCATATTTCCAAATGTTTGTCTTATTATGCAAAGCAGGCATATATTCATAATTTCACTTATTTCATTTGCGTCAAATGGCATGCAAATGTTGTCTTTTTCTAATTTACTTAGCTGCTACGCAGCATTACAGATTACATATCCAAATTATAACAGCTGTGAGATGGGCAAAAAATCTTTAATCTGAGGAAGGAGACACTGATCGAAAAAACTCAATCAATAACATTTGAGCGTGTTATCGTTATGTTGTGCTCACGCTGACGTTTGATCAAAGAAAACACTGTCGGTTGCAGGTGGGTTGACCGACATATTAAATTATTAACGAGCTGAATGACAGCACAAGGGAGGCTAAAGACCCCGGCGAGGGAGAGACGAAGCAGATGTAGTGTAGGGTGCGAGCTGAGCTTGACGGCTCGGCGCTGATTGCGTTCCAGGGGACGCGCAGGGGACACGCGCATTTGTCCCCAGTCTAACAGTGCGCAAGAACTTCACGATGCCAACGGCAAACCGACACCAAGCGGATAACAACCATTCGAGCCTTAATAGACTTAATGAATGTTTGTCTTGCAACTACCGAGTATGGGTGTCAGGTAAGAAAAATACAAACTATCTATCTATCTATCTATCTATCTATCTATCTATCTATCTATCTATCTATCTATCTATCTATCTATCTATCTATCTGCTTATTGAAATTTCAAAATGAGCTTTGAAATTGAGTTTTTTTCCTCAGTTGTTAGTCTTGGTCATTTATGTCATTTGTAGTCAAGTCAATATAACATCACATTTCATATATTTCTTCAAAATAATATTGCCAATGAATGACTCCCATATCGCTATCATCATTGATATAATACACTGATGTATGTTAATATTATCCTTTGTCATACTTGCATCAATATTTTGTCTTATTAAGCTAAAGATTAATATCCACATCGTGCGAGTTAAATTTTAATATTTGACCTGTCGCTTTTATCCAGCTACATGTACATTTAACATTGGCAGACGCAAGTAACAACACGTATCCCAATCTTAATCTGGAATACAAATTGCTGAATTATCATTAATCGTACAAGGTATCACTTTATTTTATTAGTGGAGTCTACATTTAAGTAATAATGTTACACAATCCACATTCTTAAAATAAGTTATAACGGAAAACATACTTATTTAACGTTACTATTCACCTGTTGTGCAGCACATCATTCTCAGGTGTAAATATTGGTTGGCACTGGAAGTAAATACTTCCATTGAGATTATCATGTAGTTTACCATATATTCTATATAATCATGGTATAAAATGTCTACAATGAAGAGTGAGGTATTCTGGAAAACGAATGAGGAAGTTTATGACTGTTTAAGCGAATATCGATGATGAGCGTATTATTCAATTTCCTACCGATTGTAAAAATAAAAGTCATCTTACAAAGGTGCATATAGCTAACTAATTGTAGGCTAAGCATATATGTTCAATATGTGATATTTAAGGATTACATCCGCCAATCCTCCGTCGCCAGTTTGGCTAGTAAGGATACAAAGTGGGTCCGCCTACTCACATTTCTTAATGGGATTGCGTCTCAAAAAGTACGCATTCAATAAATTATGAAATTAAGTTAAAATTTAACTTGGATAACCGCTGCTTTTATCAGAACACCAATGTTGCAATTCGAGTTTTTAATAGACTACGCAATACTAATTCGTTCTATTCGAATTCATGAACTAATTCTACCTAGTTCATTATATAAAAGAACATAATCCGAAGTACACCATTTTCGAAAAGCTGCACAGTTTCTTGAATGAATAGAAAATGCTTTCCGATAGCATTGTGTGTTTTGATATTGTTTTTTATTGTACAATTATCCCAGTTATGAAGCAGTTTAATATATTTATCAGAGCATAACGGATACTGGGTTTGAAGCACGGGTCGTCATGAGGTCCGTCAATACGCATAGACCCGCGTATTTTAAGGCGAGTATTTTAGTCCGGATACCAATCTTCCTACAAAAGCAAAAAAAGTCAACTCCCAGGTAAACCTGACTTAGCCCCAGATCTTTTCAATAGCTAGAAACTCCCAGTAAAATTTGCTCCCGGAAATTGTTTTGTTACCGATAGATAAGATATGTAATCATGTAGTTTAATTAAGAGTATATTAATACCCCTGATTCAGTAAAACCTTTGGAGGGGACCCCTCCCCCATCGGTGAAACCTCTACCCCTCCCCTGTCCGGTGAAAACTACGAAAGGACCTCCCCCACCTCCAACGTCGGCAGAATCTCCCGAGAGGAACCTATCGGTAGGGCTGCCTGCAAGACCCCCCACGAAATGTACCTCTAGCTACGGTCCTGTTCGCTATATTTCGCCATTTAAATGCACTGACACGGACACGGTGGGCGATACAATAGGCGGTAATGTAATGAAGGGCTTCGCTGACTCTAAATTGCAACTTTTGCGTCATGTGTGGTTTAATTATGATTCAGTGGTTGACCTCCAACAGGCATATTTCAATGCCATCATAACTCACTCAGAATCAATGGATTAATGGAAAATGTGAAATTCTGTTTAAGGCACAAAAATGCTTTCTTTATGTTTTAAAAATCCGGCGATTATACTGTATAGATGGCAGTCATCCTGAACGGTAATTTCTGCAGGGTTCTTCATTGTTATGATAATTCTCTTCCATTTTTCCAACTAGTACAGTGTTCTGCGAATATGCTACAAATAAAATTACAGCTTACTCTTGTCTTTTGTACTTCAAGTGAAAGTTCAGTTTTGATTTGATCAAGAATCTGTGCGTGTATTTGTGTGTGCTAGAGATTTTGGGCCACAGGAAAGCATATCATACTGGACCTCCAACCCAAACCAATAATATTACGTTCCAAAATTTTTAGGGACCCTGTCGCTCTGGGTCCCTTGGAATCATCAAGCTGTAACAGATTCTGGCTGCATGCATGGGGGTGTGTATATGTCTGACTGTGCATGTGACTAGCATGAGACTGACATCCCATCCAGGGTGTCCCCAGTCACGGGATCCTTCATTGAATAAGCAGTATGTATGATTAAAAATGTTTAATTAACTAGTGATTTATGAAATGTGGCTCTCGGATGTTGATCCACAGATACTGCAATTTTTAAGCAGGAATAATTAATTTTGGGTGTTCTCAGCACTGAGGTTTAAATACAAGTTAAAATAAAAATATGTTTTAGAAGTTAAAAAAACACAATAGTCTAATCTGTCAACTGAAATGTCAGACTTGATTGAAATGTATTATTATTATTGTTGTTGTTGTTGTTGTTGTTTTTGTATGTATATGATTTTCACACCCAGGAGTTTTTTTTAAGTGTGGAAAAAGGAAAAAGAAACAATAAATGCTGATGGCAATTTATGAGAACCCAGTGACAGGTGGATGAATGGGCTCAGAGCTGAGTACTGTTCTGGTCCGGCCTCAGAGGTGATACATGCACTATTTATCCACGTATCCAATCCGAGAGAACAGAAGCTCTTCTGCACTAGCCAATCGGCAGATGCAACCTTATAGAATTACTAATTAAAATATGTTTATGTATATTTTTGTATCCTCAGGAGAGTAAAAGTGAACTGTTCTGAGGGGGAGAGAGAGGTTCTGTGCTAAAGTTTACGCCAACGTGAGCTCAGACTTGAAGGCAGCTGCTGCGCTTTAAGTGCCGTTCAATGAAGAGAAGAGAGCTGCAGCAGGACCTGTCCTTCAGGAGAAGAAGAGCCATTGAAGCATATAGGAGCAACTAAGAATAAAGAAACACATCGAGACACAGATACCATGAGCGAGAACTCGAGCTTGAAGATGGACACTCCAACTAACATTTCACTGGTGGGGGAATCGGTCACAGAGTCAATAGAATATAAAACCATCTCAGTTTTCCTGGTCTTACTGGTTTGTGGGGTGGGCATTGTGGGTAATATAATGGTGGTCTTGGTGGTCGTGAACACACGGCACATGCGCACACCCACCAATTGTTACCTGGTGAGTCTGGCTGTAGCTGACCTCACCGTGCTGGTTGCCGCTGGCCTGCCCAACATCTCTGACAGCCTGGTGGGATACTGGATTTATGGCCATGCTGGTTGCCTGGGGATCACCTACTTCCAGTACTTGGGAATCAACGTGTCTTCCTGCTCCATCACTGCCTTCACGGTGGAGAGGTGAGTGGCTCTCCTCTCTCTCCCACTTCTGGAGTTTCTAATCTCATGTTTGGGGGTAGGGTCAGGGGCATAGATTTGGGTATGGAGGGCAGGGACATTTCCTATTAGTATTGTGGGAGTACTAAACGTGTGTAGGGGGGCAGGGGGTTGGGGTTAGTTTGGTCCCTACCAATGTTGAAGCTAAACCTACAGCATTGGATGAGGAGCGACAGTAAAAGAGGGGTTATCTTAAAATACCCCCATATCAGAAACTAAGCCATATTACAGAACGAGATACAACAAAATGTACAATGTGCTAAAATAAGGGAAAGATTAAGCAAACTGAATAGCAAATTAAATACAGACAGAAATTATTAGTGACCGTCTGGTCATCGCTACATGGTTCTGGAGGTCTCCACACCAGGCAGTGAGCTGGAACGGACAGCCAGAGATGACTTTATAAAGACACGGGTCGACAGCTTAAGGATTTCATGCCAGTGACACAAATATGCCTAGAAAATCTTCCAAGGAAACAAAATATCTCCAGGCCAGGTTGAGCAGAGTTATTTAAGTTATGGGCCTACATCACTGCTTCAGGTGTCATCCTTGCTGATGCTGCGTAGGTTTGCATGACTGTAGCTTTTCAGGCATCATTTTACCATCCATCCATCCATCTTGTGATCACTTATCCTGCACAGTACAGGGTTACACCGTGCACAAAGTTGGCATGCAGGTTGCACATGATGCCAGTGCACCACACGGCCGGGTGTGCTGGGGTCCTCCACGCCCCCACCACCCATTGCAGTGGCTGTTCATGGCCAGTAGGAGGCTCTTTGCACATGTGTAGTTTAGGTGGTGGTAAACACCACTGCTGCAGATTCATTTTGGGTAATAGAGATGCTTATCAGCCTAAGCACATTGGGCTGTATCACAAAGTAGGATTTCTTGTTTACAAAGATAACTTGTCAGATTTAAGGTAGTCTGTCCTAAATGCAGGTGGATGAAGATAAAGTCCATTTAAACTGGGATACCTTAAATCGGACAAGCTATTTGGCTTCATGATAGAGACCCCATATCTTGGACGTATGGGAAGAAAACCATATGAGAAGGGGAAAACATGCAAACTCATATACACAGCAGAGGTGGGATTGGACCCCCAGCCCTGGAGGTGTGAAGCTGCAGTGCTGCCTGCTAAGCCAACCTTGTTTATGCTCTCGTTTGCTGTTTTACTCTTGCAATATTAGCTCAAAACCCCATTTCACCTATTTGTTAAAGGTACATTGCGATCTGCCACCCGATGAAGGCGCAGACGGTTTGCACCGTGTCCAGAGCAAAGCGGATCATCGCCGGGGTCTGGGCGTTCCCCTGCATCTACTGCATGCTCTGGTTCTTCCTGGTGGACATCCAGGAGAACCGGGAGAGGCGTGTGCAGTGTGGCTACCGCGTGTCCCGCGAGCTCTACCTGCCGATCTACCTCATCGACTTTGCCATCTTCTATGTGTTGCCCCTGCTGCTCGCCATCGCCCTCTATGGGCTCATCGCCCGCATCCTCTTTCTCAACCCTCTGCCGCACCACGCCGACGCCACCGGCACCACGGTGCGTGGGACCTGCAAAGACACGGCAGAGGGCGGGAAGAAGGGCAGTCGCCCGGGACGCCCCAAAAGCTCCTCCTCCAGGAAGCAGGTATGCAGATGGACAAAAAAAGTGTATCTGTGTGTTTGTTTATCTATATGTGTTTGTAACCTTGTTCATCCCTGAACAACCCTTGTTCAACCCTGCAGCAGGGGTCAGTGTATGGCTTAGTTGTTTTGGTTACTGTGCTTGTGGTCAGATGGTTATCGGTTCAAATCCCAGGGTCGGCAGAGTGATTTCACTGTTGAGTCCCTGAGTAAGGTCCTTAATCTCCAGTATCAGTGTGACTTTACTGTCACCAATGTCCGTGGCCTTAAATGAAGGCACCTGCTAAATATGTTCTGCTATCCTTATCAAAACTGTAAGAGAATGCAAACATTAATACAAACTTCATCAGTATTTAAGGCTCTTTTCTTATAAAGGATTGTTCCATGGTATATATGGCTGTCATTAATGAGTAAATGCCAAAACAGGTATTTACCTGGGTTAATGAATACCACAGAAAGTGAAACATAGCAAGTAATGTTGTCAAACATCCACCTTCTACCCACTTATCCTGGATGGTTGCTTGGAGACTAACCCAAGCGGCACAGAGCACTAGGCTGGGGTACTGTACACCCTAGATGGGGTGCCAGTCCATTACAGGGCACATACATGCACAAGCGCACATCATGTTGGAGCCAGTCATGGCATTGCATGTCTTTGGATTGTGAAGGTAAGCCAGTATAACACAGGAAGGAGATGCAAACTTCATGCACATAGAGCAAAGGCAGGTTAGGGCTTTAGCCACCAGACGGCTATTGCTATTGTCTTGCACTCATTACAGTACAGAAGAAAATATATTTTTACAGTTTCTCATCTGCTGTGTTGTCTCTTAGCAGTAGCAGCAATTAGCCCAAAATCCATGTCCAAAATGATCTATTTAGTTCAGTAACGACACTTGTTCTTTTGGAGCGCGATGCGTTTTTCACCACAGGTTAGCAAGCCAATGCATTACATCATCCTTTGAAGAAAATGGGAATTGTGAACGGCATGTCTGGGGCAGCCGCAGGTGGCCTTAAGCTGTTTTTGCCGGGAGTGCCCCCGGCATGCCGCACCGCTTCCATTGTGCCGGACGGCTTTCCATTTACCCCCCCTGTGAGGGTATTTGGGTTTCAGCCGTTTTACCGTTAGTCACTCAACTGAAAAATTCACCTGAAGCAACGTTTTTTTACACCTAGAAGAATTTTGAGTGAAGCACCTTTCCTAGGAATGGAAGTGAGAGGTTTATGTCCTTAATGGCATCATTACCTACTACACGTGTATGATTAATTAATTGCGTTAAAACCTTCCTCGTCGGTTCAGAGCACTTTCTAAAAATGTTGCTTCCATTTACATGAGGCTCTTAAAATCGCCAAAGGTGCTAAAAGCAGAGGCTTCCTGCATTCCTTTCTCAATGCAAAGAGAGCCAGGTGCATCATGGATTAAGGTGTGGATTGAGTAGTACAAGCATTGTAGACCCCAGGGCTTGGCACAGGGCAGAGCAGTGACTGTGCGCCTGCAATAATGCTAATAGCTTATGGTGTATGATCGATGTATCACGGGAGAGAAACCCGTCGCGCTACATTCGCCAGCCTATTGTATTGTATGAGCTATGCAGCTGCAACGAATTTTATTAGTGAAAAACGGTAAAAATTGTCTTTCTGCTTCAGCTCAGTACCCCCATATCTGCAGTAAATGGTGTCATATCCAATTGTTTCGTGTTTACTCCGGAGTGTTTTATAAGACCACGCAGACCGGGTTGTTTTTCAGACTGATATTAAAGACTGTTGACACAACCAAATCAAACTGGATGAGATTGTGCCACATTTAAATTAGCTTGTGCTGTAGATGAACATGCGCTGTGTGTCTGTTAATCATTGAGATGTGCTGGTGATGCTTATGAAACACTGGAGCGAGTTGTGGATTGTATTAAAGTGAAATGGATTATTTCTTAAATGCTGCTTTTTTCTGATGTCGGTGAGATACTGCAGCGTGTCGTCAGCATTCAGACAGTCGAGCGTGTTGCTGTTTGTTAAACATCAGAGCGTGTTCGCGTTGGTGAGACACTGTTTTTCAGACGCTGGAGTACGTTGACTTTCATCAAGCGTCGCTTTCAGCAGTGTTCGGCGGCTCAGCTCTGTGGTTTGTGGGCACCGTAGCCGTTTGCTGGCCGCTCCCATTTAGCCTTGCTCGCTTTGCGCTCGCGTTTGCTAAGAGGACACTCAGCGAATGTACGAAGGCTGGGACCTGGACATTCCATCCAGGCTGTGAATAGGAAATCGGACCGCTGGCCTGAAATGTACGGCGATTGCCAATCAACAAGGGTGCCAATCACGGCGGGATAGCATCAACCCTACAAAGGCTTCATCAGGATTGGTACTATGATGAGGCTTCAGCGATTATGTCTGCGCTGAGCACTGATGTGTTGCCTGACAAAAACAGTAGTTTGTACGCATCCTACTGGAACAAAAGATGTTCTGCCTCAGAAAGAATGAGAGGCATGCAAAAATACCATACTCTGTAACCACCACTAAATCATACATATGGGAGTCCACGAATGAATAATGAATAATATGGGACGCATATGCTGTGGAACTGGCCCGTCACTTAATATGAATATAAATATGAATATTGTCATTTTTGAATAGATGGCATTGAAGTGCTTGTCATCAAGTGATGGCACCAGAAAGCTATATTAAAGCAGATGCAGCGCCATCTCTGGCTAAGTCTGGTAGAGCTTGTTTGTGAATAAATAACCCACAATGCAGTTAAGCACAAATCATGAAATATAATTTCTAACACCACAATTCTGGTTTGCTAATTAATATTCCATACTGCTGCCACCAGTAACCCATAATTTAGACTTAGCTGAATCTTAATGTTTTTGTCTTTTTCATCCCTTATCTCCCAGTGGCGATGTACTGCATTGTAATATACAGAGTGTTTATTGTCTCATTCGGATGGGGATTGACTGAAATAATTGCTCATCTTTGTGGCCGCACCGTAGATAGAATGTCCTTGCACACCTCTGCGCTCGTCATATGTTTCCAAAACGCTCATCAAATGCAATAAAATAAGAATTCAACCACTGTCGACCACTGCTGTATGGAAAATGCACCATCATGAATGCATATATTCAATCTGTGAACTTATGGATTTATGGAATGGTGCTGATGTCCCCAGATACCGAGCAGCCTAGCGACACAAAGGGGGCTGACCTTTGACCTTCGCCCTGCTTCTCCTTATACCAGGCCGCAGTTGCCAGTTTACCCTCTTGGTCCTTTAAGCAGTTTCCTCACTTAGACAAAGAGCTGAAAATAATACCACTGATCTGAAAGTTTCTACAAGGTCCAGTCTTCCAAAAGTAAAATGAGTGCATTTAATCACTGGAAACCCACACCAGCTAACTCTAATGTGCTGAGCAATATGAGTGAGTCGTTTATTGTGGCTGTTTATCATCAGTATATATTCTTTTGAGCTGAAATAATCAGTCTGCATCTTCTTGGATATAGACTTTATAGTTATTAGTATCATTTATAAACTTTTTTAAGGGCACAGGGGTATAACACTGCATGTGAGGCTGAAATGTCACTCCGTGCTGCAAGCTCATTATCTCACTTGTCATTAATTAAACTGCAACTCAAAATTTCTCTTCTGTTCAGTGAGGTGTTTTGGGTGCCCGTCATTTTACCCTGAAGGTCACTGGTGGTGTTCAGCAGTGATCTACAAGCTGTTGGCGGCAGTGTCCATGGGTAGCTCGACAGTATGCAGTACGTGATCCGTATATCTTTACCCCAGGTGGTCAAATGTCAACCAGAATCAAAAGAAGATCAACGGATCCACTTGAAGCAAAGGACGAGAGGTCGTTTTGATTCAGCTGAAGTTTTAATCCATTAATCGAATGATTTTTAAAAATGATTTTGGCTGTTTTTATTTTCATCAAATGTAACTGTTTTGCTCTAAACCAGTGTTTCCCAAACTGGTTCTCGGGGATCTCGAGCCAGTGCGTGTTTTTGCTTACCAGGAGCTCGGAGGGAGCAAAAATGTGGATTGTGACTTCTCTACACACCTCCAAAATGACAAACTTCCGGATGTTACTCATAAAAAAACAACACACACACACACACACACACGCACATGCGTAACCAAGAAATGTATTACTCTTTACTTTGAAACACCTAAACAAGCAGGAACAAAATCAATGAACACAAGACACACTTGTCATTGCCTATAGACCAGCCTGGGGGGTTGTCTTCAGTGTTTATTTATTATGTGTTGGGGGGTGGCCTTCCATGTGATTTTGTGTACATAGAGTACAATAACTTACAACTTTACTGTCACTCACTGCATGTTTAATAACAGACAAAGTCATCAGTTTATGAAACCATTTCAAAATTTCATATTTGTCAATCCTGTTTGGAGAGAAATCATAATTATCTTTTGATGAGTCAGGAAGAATCAAACATTTAAAATATCTTTTTTTCTCCCTCAGATGATTGTAGCTCAGTTATTGAGTGTTCAGCACACTTACTTTAGAATTTAAATGAAAGGAGATAATGAGGCACTTTGATGGTGAAGCTTATATTTTGTGATGAACTGAAGTTATTACATTTTCCACCATTAATATGGACCAGTTAATATGGACCATATGCCTCCATACGCCATAAGGTATATATGATGGTTGTTATTATTGTATAGGAGATACTACTGTCATGCTCAAACGAGAAAAAGTAGTACATTTTAGGTCATCCTCAATAGAGGTGTTATGTCAGTATGTAGCTGAGAATAGTGTTTTTCAAACCAGTCCTCGGGGAATTCCAGGTCAACGGTACTGATCTCTGGGAATTGGGAGAGAGCAAAAACCTGGGTTGTCTAGGGGTCCCCGGGGACTGGCTTGAGAAACACTGGCTTAAAATATAGCAAGCAGATTCATAATATTTTTTTCAGAGTGTTCCTGAAACGCATGTACCTGTACACCTATGGCGGCTTCTGCATATAATATGTCCGCAATTAATACTCAGTCTTACATCTTGTATGATGTCTAAATCTCGCGGTTCTACTGGAATATGCTGCTGAAGGTGTTGCATTGCATCATGGGTTATATTTTTCATGCATGTCTTCTCTGTGTCACCCTCTCTGGCCCCCTGGTGACAAAGATGACAAATATGCACACACATGCACGCATAGGGCACCGTTTGCATATAATATATGTACAATTAATATTGAGTCTTGCATCATGTCTAAATTTCAGTTGTGTCAAAAGATGCTGCTGAAGGTGTTGCAGTGCATTGTGGGTAATGTCTGCTCTCTGGCTCCCTTTCTGCTCCCAGGTGACAAAAGATGATAAATATGCATACTTATGGCAGCGTGTGCGTATAATATATGTACAATTCATGTCAAGGCTTGTATGATGTCTGAATCTCACAGTTGTATGTGAAGATGCTGCTGAAGGTGTTGCATCGTGGGTAATGGCTGATCTCTGCCCCCTCCCCCCCAGGTGACAAAGATGCTTGCTGTGGTGGTGATCCTCTTTGCTCTGCTGTGGATGCCTTACCGCACTCTGGTGCTTGTCAATTCCTTCGTGGCCACGCCCTACTTGGACGCTTGGTTCCTACTTTTCTGCAGGATCTGCATTTACGCCAACAGCGCCATCAACCCCGTGGTCTACAACCTCATGTCACAGAAGTTCCGCTCAGCCTTCCGCGGACTCTACCGCTGCCAGGAGCAGGAGGTGCAGCGCCGCACCCTTTCCGTGCTCAACAGCACGGTGCGGGATTCAGCAGACCCAATGCTGGTGGCCGACACGAAGGACAAGAAGCAATGTGGGGTGGCCAAAGGGAATGGCAAGAAGGCAGACATGCAGGACCAGGAGGTGTCCTTCAAATGCAAAGGTGATGTCGGGAAAGATGCCCTCACAAGGGAGGTCAAAGCAACACCACAATTTACAAAGGTTAACAAACAGGAAGAGATTGGCCAAAGTGTGATCTAAATAAACATGTGGACTAAGGCAGTAAAAACCCATGTGTTCAGCTGCCCAGTGGAATCAGGGAGGCTTTTGTTGCATAAGGAAGAATGGAAGCTGCTCTATTGTTCACGTTCTTTATATTCTGTAATTCTGTATTTTCCAACATGTAATGTTGGAGCTGTAATTAATAAAATATTCTTATTTCTGTGCATGTGAATTAAAAAAAAAAAACTTAATAATCCACCTTAAAGGACAAAGAAGTATTCTAACGAGGCACAGGACACTGTCCCCGTGAAGTGTGTTTGCACGCGATAAGGAACAATAAATTCTTCCAGGGAAGAAAATCCATCATTTCTCACACAAGTGATTTATGAATTTGTACATTATGAATTAATGTTTTTGTCATTTAAAGAACAACAATTTAGCTGTTTGCAAACATAAATGCATGAACAGGCAAAGTTGATTCAGTTGTATCGTACAGTCATAATGTGTAAAAAAAAGAGCCTCGCTGACTCATTAAGACCTGTATGAGACTGGCCTCAAACCCATACTATGGGGACTGTCGTTATCGTAATTGCTTTAGATTCTTGTTAAATATATTTTGGATTATATATTGAAATATATTTTGAATCAGTACTTGCAAGAAACTTCTAAACAAAAGTTAGATGTTGTGAAGCCCATCTTTTACCGTACAATGGTTATTTGTTAATATGGTATCTTATTTCCCGGATGTTATTCTGTACATGAATATCAACATACTGTAGGATTTTAAAAGCCGCGCATTAATTCATTCTTACTCCTCGACCACGACTTAATTGTGTGGGAACTATGGCGTCATTCAGTCGCTTCATTATCATTACCTCATCGCATCATCACTCAAAATACCTTTGAATCCGTCTCATCTGCTGTTGCACATTTGGTGATATGGGGAACCCATGTCATTTCGGTTCCGCCGAGGTTTCAAACGCCGACGGGAACACGGCTCAAGTGTGACTGCAGCACGCAGCCCATCGGCCATGACAGCTGCATCTTTGCAAGGAAGTGCCAAGTCGTAAGCTGATCCATTCATCCATCCATGCCTCTTTATGACTCAGTAGCTGTCCTGACACCATACTTTAAGCTGCTCCCGTCTGCCTTTCGTTTGACGTGTTTACTTCACCTTCTCTGACCTTTTTCCTTTGTGCATTCACCTCTCCCTCCACGCAGCTCGGTCTCTGAGGGCAAGCTCCTTGTTGTGATTCAGCCTCCCTGTTCTGTTGTGGTAGTGACTCATGGGCGGACCCTGTACTTTGTCACTATGGATGACAGGTAGCTAATATTGGTGTCTTTGCCACTAGTACGTTTGTCTTGAGAATATGCTTAAGGTGGTTTGCAGATGCACTTGTATGTGACAATAAGAAGTATGTTTTCTTTTACGTAATGCATGCAATATTGACTGTACTATTTATCATATATTGCAAGATTTTGCTTTGATAAAATTTGGTTATATACATATTATATTCTTTGTGTTTCACCTTGAACAGTCGAAAATGTTAATATAGTCAGCTTTGCACATCTGAAGATGATTTTATTCGCTTGGATTTGTGAGCAGGGGTTTTGTCTCAGCACAAAGGATTCTTGAGGAAAGCGATGCGATGGATTCAGCTGTTAAATGTGCACTGTGCTAATTGAGAGATCGACTAAATGCAGATGAGGCGGAAACTCTTTCAGAGCCCTGCATGCATCTGCAGCCACTTACAAGAAGTGCAGAACAGCCTCTTCTTAAGGTTGCACTTAAACTACCGAGAGGTAAAACTGTCAGGAGAAACCTCCGGAATTTATCGGCGATCTGAAGGGTTCTGTGTTAAGATAATTTCAGGAGGAATGAACCATAACATTTAAAAATAAAAAAAAATTAAACAAGTGAACTGAAATTTTCAATAAACTGGTTATTGACAAAAAATTTTCATTTGTGGGCAAGTAATGACGGTTGATGTTCTGCCATTGACTTTGACTGCCTAAATGTTGTAAATAACCTTAAAACACAACTTTCACACTGACCATAAACTGAGCATATTTAGCTCCAACCCAGAATCAATACATTCTGGATGATACAAAGATAGACATTGAACGAATAATCCAGATCTGAAGAAGTGAAGCTGTGGACTTGAACTTGCATTGGGTCTATCTGTTAAATGGTTACCTTGGTTACAGGTTTTTTTTTTTTATTTTACTACCACGGTTAGACTGGAGAGATGTCGGAAAGGCAGACAATAAAGTCACGGAAATGGATTTGTGATGACAAGCAACGGTGTCAGTCCTGCCATTGAAAAAAACATTTTCAACAGGTCGTCACTGAAGAAGATCAAAGACCTGACAGAATCAGGGTTGTTAGGGAGGGAGGAGGAGGGGGGGCTCACACTCAACTTTAATTTATAGCCTAATTACAGGCGATTAAAACATAACCTTTTTATTCGTACTTTACAATGAGTCACATTCATCCTGAACAAAAAAAATACAACTAAACTAAATTACAGAAGAAAACACATCGTTTTAAGTTTCAGATGTAAAAAGCACAAAAAATACAGGTAAGAAAAATTTGCTGCATGATAGATGGAGAAAAGCAGAGAGAACTTCACTCGACTCTGTATCTCCATACAGCTCTGTACTGGATACCTCGCAATGCCTGTTACTTCAAAGCGCATAGAATGCTTTATTTTCTTTCAATTATTCCTGCTTCTGATGACTTCGGTATCCCTGCATACCCTCACTCCGTGCCGCTCAATCCCCGCACCAGCGTCACTCGCTGGAGTTGAGAGAGGTGGCCTGTCAACGGTAGCCATTGATAAAGGAAATCAGTTAAAAAACACAAAGAAACCTAAAGATCACGAAAGTGCTCACATCGTGCACAGTAATTAAGGATGAAAAGGCTCAGGGAGCAATTATGGTAGTTCTGTTTAAGTTGGGCTCAATACTGTCTAGCTGTGACTGACATTTTAATGGACTGAATCCCGACGAAGGAGCAGAAGCCGCACCTTTAAGATGAATAGTAAAAAGCCCCAGTGAATGGTTCACTGCAAGAGCAGCAATGTGTTTTTTATGAAGATGTATAGCACACAGCAGCCTTTCCGTAATTCCGGCCCCGGAGGACCTGAGTCCAACACTGTTTGCAGATTTCCCTGCTCAAACACATCTTAATAAGCTAATTAACAGGTTTAGTTGGTGTGTTTGAACTGGGAAACAGTGTTGGACTCGGGCCCTCTAGGAGCAGAACTGAGCAACCCTGGCATATGCTGTACTGTATCGTATCTCAAACAACAACCATCAAATAACCAAAGCATAACCAACAAAACATTTAAAAACAATCCCACATTAATAATGAAAAAAATCTGAGTGCTCTGTGAAAAATATACATTTGTAGGTACTACTAGTCATGATTGTTTAAATATTTAATCATTACAGTAATCCTTATTGATTGATAACTGCAGTGCAGTGCCTATTTTTATTCCTTTGCAAACAAGCGGCCATCCAATCGGTCTTCAGGATAGAAATGCATCCAATCGGTCTTTAGGATAGAAATGCATCCAATTGGTCTTCAGGATAGAAATGCATCCAATCGGTCTTCAGGATAGAAATGTATCCAATCGGTCTTTAGGATAGAAATGCATCCAATTGGTCTTTAGGATAGAAATGCATCCAATCGATCTTCAGGATAAAAATGCATCCAATCGGTCTTCAGGATAGAAATGCAATCAATTCCCAAAATTCCATAGCCCCTGCCAGCCCGCGCACATTACCACGCCTCATTATTCCTGTGGTCAGCTCTGTTCAGCACCACTTCATTACCAGGCACCAGGCCTGACCAGCACCTGTTGACAGAAAAAAGCCAATACTGCACAATTTCGCTCTTTATTAAGAGTTTTTTAATTACAGTTACAGTAATCCTGCATTTTACCCGGTGCTACCTTGCATGAAGCCCCTGTAACCAAATTCTGGATGGATGGAAAAGAAAAATAACGAATATATAAAAATTAATATATAAATTAAAAACTAAACAAATAAATAAATTATATTTCAGTATATATGTATATATATATATTACATTTTATTTGTTTATTTTCATTCATGAGTCACCTCAGCTGAAAAGGGAGAGAGAGAAAGAGAGATAGAGAGAGATAGAGCGAAAGAGAGAATCCTTTATTGATCCCTAAGGGGTAACATCTGTTACAACAGCATTAATAGCAACAACGACAACATGTAACATCTTATAAGAAATAAATAAAAGTAAAAATGAACAAACAAACAAATAAATAATACAAAAATAAAGAATAATGTCCTGATAATATGCAAGTATTTTGAGAGTAGAGTGCAAGTATTGTACAAGGATACTTTAGTAGCTTAGAGATCGACGCTCTCCTTGCCCAGCGATGACTGCTGTACAGTGCAATGCCAGTTTGTAGGAATGATTTCCTGAAGCGTTCCTTTTTACAGCACAGCTTGGTGAGCCTGCTACTGAAGAGGCTCTGCTGGTTAAGGGGATGTTTGTTATCGCTCATAATGCAGAACAGTTTATTGATTATTCTCCACCACTGACTCCAAATTGTCCAAGGTGAAGCCAAGAATGGAGCGGGCGTTTTTGATTAGCTTATTCAAGTATCTCAAGCTTGATCGGTATCGCAAGTGAAATGGAAAACCCCTGTTTTATCAATGCAAAACTGAAATATCAGATCTGTCAGCCCATGTCACGGAAACAGAATTGATATCCATCAGCCATAATGTGCATAAAAAATCATTAAAAGGCAAACCTTCACCCATCTACCCATCTCCCAACAGAAAATCTCATGTGTATTTTTTTTGCCGCACAAATACATCTCAGTGAATCACATACAATCTGTCCAGTCATGCGGTTTGCCTCTTCATCCACGAATTTATTGAGAGACCTAGCATTTGATTACATATTCATATCTGAACGCTTTCACCTGCTAGTTGGACCACAGTTGTCTGGACAGCAGTGCAAATGATGTCTGTGAAGACACAGTGTCATAGGCCATGAGTATGAATCCCAAACAGGACCTCGGATTAGGGTGAATGTGTTTCTGGAAAATTTCATCTGTAGAAGAACTCTTATGATGTTTACATTATACCACAGAGCGAGAGTAGAGATGCATACCAAGACATTCTGCTAGTTTTTCAGAAAAGGACATTGGATAACAAATGGAGAGCCGGGGGAATATTAAGTAATATCAAATATGTCTGCCAGCGTGTGTGTTACCTGACATTAGCTGATAACATTTCCCCTAAGAGCCAACGGAGGGAGATAACATGTAAAAGAAGACGAAGTAATTGCCTTTCTGAATAACAATGGAGGGCCAGTGATCTCGTGCCAGCTGGAATCGAACGATCCATTGGTTGGCTTGTGCCTGCAATCTGTATTTTTATATAATTAGAGAGAAAGAAAGAGCTGAAACGGATATACAGCTCACGTGTGCTAATGCCTCTTTGGGGGTGGGGACCTTGGCAACCAAACGGATTGTGGACAAAAATCAAACAGGCCGACACATTGCGCCTGTCAGTAAGAATGGTCTGTGCCAATGGGCCATAACAGATTAAGCTATTAAGAAGAAGTTACTGTGAAGGAGCTATTTCGTGGCAGTGAGGTTGGGAGAGTGGGTCACAGCTGGAGTAACAGATGGCAGCAAAGCACATGGCGATATTTACTGCTTGAATTTACTGACGTTGTGGGAGTTGGTGTTCTTCATTTATATTATTATAGACCAATCTGAAAAATATGATGATGATGATTATTATAACAACAACAATATTAATTATAAAAATAATAACAATCAATGGCTATTTCAATATTAGTTTAAGTGCCAGAACTCGTGGCCATAAATGGAAATTAGCAGGAGAACATTTTAAAACAAATTTGAGGAAGCGCTTCTTTACGCAGCGTGTACTTAGAGTATTGAATAGTCTTCATGCTAGTGTAGCGCACACTAAAAGCCTGGGTTCCTTTAAATCAGAGCTGAATAAGATTTTAACAACTCCTCTTGTTTGCAAATTTCTTATGTTCTTAATAATAATACAATGGCATCGATTTTCTATTTTAACAGCTTAAACAAAACAATGGAGAATTCTCCCAAATACGGGAGGAAAATGCAAACTCTACACACAGACAGGGTAGAGGCGGGTGTTGAAGCTGTAGCCCTGAAGCCTGCTGAGCCTTTATATTATTTTTGTTAGGCTGAGACAGAGATCTGGTCAGCTGTTCCGGAGCAGAAAGATGGCCGCCATACTGCCAAGTACTGCAGTATAATACCTCTATGCTTTTAGTGCTCTTCAATTCTTCATTTCCACCAAAGAGAGATGCTTGCCTTCTCATCATTCCTTGCAGTCACACGTCACCCCTCTCAGTCTCCTTGGTCTCACAGAAGTGTGTCGAGGCGTTTCAAGAGAATCCCCTTTCAGGGGACCCGACCGAAACACCTCAGCCTCACGGGAAAGGATCTGTTTCTCCTTTCTAACTCAAAACTGCACCCATCCGACATCACCAGGCCCCTGCCCCTCCAGAGCATTATGGGTAACGACATGAAATAAGACGGAGAACGAGACATGCAAATCGGGAAGGGGAATCGCGCTTCTCGCTTCCAGCACCATGGCTTTTAAATTGGAAATTATCTCGCCGGCGTCCGTGCATGGCGTGTCCGCCACGGTCCATGTTGTGCCCTGTAATTACCTGATCTAGGGGGCGCTCCTCCTGTCTATAAAAAAGATAATCGACGCTCGGCCAGGGATGCTTCTCCAGTTCTGCGTAAGGATCTGTCGGGAAGCCGAGAACAGCTGGTTCGCGGTCATCCCGCCGCGCAGACCCCGTGGAGAGCGCATTACCCGCTGCTGGGAGCCACACCTGCTTCACTGCCGCCTCCGCCTTGCTCAAAATCACAGATGGTAGTAGAGCAGCGCCCCAGGGGACATTAATGGGGGCTGAAAGGTACCCAAACACCCCGGGGAGCACCCAGATGTGACACTGCAGTTGCTGAATAAAAGCCAGGTCTTACCACAAGCAGCAGAGTGACTGTTCATACAAAACAAAAGGACTCCATCTCCAGGTACACGGAGCATGCAGGGGCACCGCTGTAGATGAAAGCATATCATATCGCACGGAGCCACACACTGCCCCCCCTCCCAGTCTATGTACAATCTTACAGTCAACTTTAACAATATATATATATATATACACACACAGAAGGATGAATAGGCCAGCTAATGGCATCTATTTATGCATCCTTGTCTGTGTTTTGTCTACTTTCTGCATCGTCGTAGAATTCATGCACTCTGTGTTCTATGTAATGATCAGGCACAAGAATTTACCCTTTGGGATGAAAAGAAACTGTCTGTCTATCTGTCTACCTGCCTGATTATCTCTCTCTCTGTCTGCCTGTTTATGTGTCTGCCTGTCTGTTAATCAGTGTATCTGTCTGCTAGTCTGTGTGTCTGTCAATCTACCTGTTAGTCTGTCTGTCTTGCTGTTTGACTATCTGTCTGTCTGTTTGTCTTGCTGTCTGTGAGCCTGTCTGTCTGTTAGTCTAGGTGTCTGTCTGCCTGCCTGTCTGTGAGTCTGTGTCAGTCTGTCTGTCTTCCTGTCTGTCTTTCTATCTCTTCCCAGAGATACTTCGAATTCAGATTTAAGAGAAAGAGAATTAATACATTAAGTCTTCCAATCATTGGAAGCTGTCTCCTTTGGCCCTTTGAAGGTCAATGAGTCAAAATGTCCTCATGTTGTTTTGGGTTCACTAAGGGCAGCGGTTTCCAGGCCTTGCCGCAGATCCTCAGTATGCCTGAGGTCAGGATGAGGCTCCTTGAGGACCATCATCCTCTCATGGAATATTTTGAAGATGACTGCCACCATATGGGTGCCAGAGTTATTCCATGTTAAACATACCCAGACATCTGATTTGCAACAGCTGGCTGTCCTGTATCCAGAGGCAGTATCCAGTGCATTAGCCTGAGCCGGCCTCGATACTGAGTCTTGCACATTAGTCACTATGTTAATCTCCATTGCTGCCCTGTTCAATAAAAGCTTTGATAAGATTCAGGTCCTGATTGTCTGTGCTCTCACTGTCACAGTCCTGACCTAATCCAAGAGGCGGGTCAGGCCCAGATAGGGGATCTTGGAGCTGGAGGAGATGATGTCCCGTCTGGCCATGGGGAAGTTTGAGGGAGGAACATCTTCTGTTCTATATATGCCATGTTGATGTCTGTCATTTTGCAGCAGGATATGACCTTCTTAGAAATTATAATTATGATCCCCCCACCCCCCCCAGGAGCATATGAGATTGAACCGTCCAAGACAATGTAAAACTGGGCACTGAAGTTTGGGAGGGTGGGCACATGGGGTGTCCAGCAGGCCCCACTTAGAAGTGTAACCACTAGATGAGACACCAATATTTAGGTAAGACTCTTTTTATGCTCCAAAATTGACCCAGGAATGCACTCTAAA
This sequence comes from Mormyrus hasselquistii, assembly GCA_026779605.1. Lineage (NCBI taxonomy): Eukaryota > Metazoa > Chordata > Actinopteri > Osteoglossiformes > Mormyridae > Mormyrus > Mormyrus hasselquistii. The sequence continues at coordinate 24,939,134 of JAODKE010000020.1, read as the reverse complement.
TATATTGCATGAGGTCTGCCCTAGATCTGCTGGGTATAGAGTCCAAACAGACAGAAACCTATAACACGCTGTCTGCAAAAAAATCCTCCCAGGAATCAGGTAAACATGTGAATATAAAAACGCATGGCAGGTGTCTCAGCCTAGACTGGCAGCCTAGACCGGAATGATAAAACACTTGCTTTACCATAAATAGGAAGTTTTCAGCTAGGCCATATAAATGTTTAATGTCATATGCAAAGTATTTATATGAATACCTCAAATGCACAAGTATTGAACAAGTTTGTTTTGAATAACTAATTGCAGCCAGTCAATTCATGGTCCACACCTAAGAAAATGGGGGAAAACACATTAAATGAACCTTTTTCCAAAGCATAGCCCTCCCTCCTCCTGCCCTGTAAGTCTCTAAGCATTTGCCGAAGCCGACACCATGACAGTAGCATTAAAAAGGATCTTGTACTTAAAACCTGGGGAAGAAAAGGCTCTGCTTTGGAAATGAATTACACAGCAACAGACAGAGGGTTTCGCCCTCACTTCTATGGTGTTTTCGCCCCAAAAGATTACAGCTCTATCTGCAGGAAGGGTCGCCAGGAGCCACGACAGCGATCAGACTTTGAAGATAACCAGACCAGTTACCATGGCGCAGACAGAATGATCACATCTGCACTTTGTAAACTGGCAAGCTGGTTCCTGACAACAATTTAACCGAAACAGCAGTCATTTTATTTATATGTATGTATGTATAGACACACACACACTTTGGGGAGGCACAGAATGGGGAAATAGGAGCAGGAGTAGCAAGATCGGGGAACAAGGGATTTATTAGGGAAACCAACAAGGCATACAAGGCAGAGCCGGTAAAGACTTCACTGACAGGACTGGGGAAAGACTAACAGGGAAGTATTTAAATACAGAGGACTAATAAAAACAATTTGAAACAGTCGATGACATCGGGATTCCACATGAGGTTAACGAGGGGGCGTGGCACACAGGAGGAGTAGCAAAATCAGGACGTAACACACACACAGTGGCTTGCAAAAGTATTCAAGCCTCTTGTGTCACGTCCTACCCCTCCAGCCTGCCGCATTCCTCCCTGGTGTAGCCTAAAATGCCATACCTGGTCTTACCTAATGTTCCTGCACTCTTGTTAATCACTACCAGCTGCCTCCTGTTTGCTCCTTTTCTAGATGCTGTATTTAAGTGCTCCTCAGTCCTGAGTTCCCCAGTTCAGTCATTCCTGCTTGTCCCCGGCTTTTGCTTGTGCTACCAAAGTCCCCAGCAAAGGTAATTTTGCATTACTGCCTACACCTGGGTTGTGTGTCCTCTTGTTGTCATGCCCCTTTGAAAGTCTTAACGATTGTCTAGCATATAAAATACATATACATTATTTTCTCAAACAGCATTTATGTCGAGAACTCTTTTGCTCCAGTATATTTTCAAATGCTAAAACAGGTCAGTTGTCTACTAACATTAAAAAGATAAAAAGAAAAACCTGATAGGTGCTATTGCTCCGAGTTAACACAAATGATAAATTAATCACAAACGACACAAAGGTGATAGTTATTTGACCATAATAAAACATAATTAGGTCTCAATGTAAGGCTGTATATCTCTGCATATAAAAAGTACTCTTTGGAAGGGGCATTATCTTTGTTGGACAATGCAAAAATGAAGACAAAGGAGCATTATGCTGATGTGAGAAACAATGTCACTGAAATGCACAGGGCAGGATAAATATCAAAAAGACAAAAAGTCTCATTAAGCACTGTTTGATTGATCAGTGGAAGGTTCATCACAGCACCCAGACCCTTTACTAGAACAGGCTGTCCCTCAAAACGAAACATCTGAGCAAGACATTGACTGAGAGAGGCTACTAAAAATCCAACAGTCACTCTCAGAAGTCTGCAAAGCTCTTTGGCTGAAGCTGGAGTGAAGGTGCATGGCTCCACAATTTCAAGAGCTCTCCATACAACAGGTCTCTCCGGGAGGGTAGCAAGAAAGAAGCCGTTCCTTAAGAAGATCCACATAAAAGTATGTTTGGCATTTGCTACGAGCACGAGAAAGATCCACTTAAGATGTGTGAGGTTTTATGGTCAGAGGAAACTAAAACAGATTTTTTTGGATGGTCTTCAAAGAGGAATGTGTGATGTAAAACTAACACTAACCATGCCTCAAGAAACACCGTAGTTACGGTGAAATATGGTGGGGGTAGAGGCATGCTATAGGGATGCTTTTCATATTCTGGGACTAGGAATCTTGTTAGAGTTCAAAGAACAATGGATGGACACAAATACCACTCAATATTGCAAGAGAACTTGTTCCAGTCTGCTATGAACCTATGTGTCATGCCCGGCTCGTCCGATCCTCATGTGTGCCACGCCCACCTTGTTACCTCGTGTTATTTCCTAATTGTTGTCACCTGTTTCCTATGGATTTTGACTTGTCTTGTGTATTTAGTCCGCGTCTGTGTTAAAATCCCCTGGTCTGTCATTGACATTGTTAATGTTTAGTCGCCGTCTGCCTTGTGGCTTCAGAATAAACCACGTTTTACCCTTATCTACGGCTCTCTCACTTGCTTGTTTTAAGCGGCTTGTGAATGACAGTCCTCTACAGTGCACCTCAGCAGATCGACGATCAAAGCATTGGTCTGCTCCAAGAGGTATTATACTGGCTTCACCAGTCAGAGGTTCGGAAGGACCCCGGAACACTGAACTTAGCCAGCCGGGGGGGTACCCTCCTCCAGCAAATGTCTCCGTTCTCAGACATGCATGTCCTAGCAGAAGTGCGCGACAACCTCCGGCAACTAGTCGAGAGAGTGACTGAGAGGCGGCTCCAGCCGCTCATAGCCGGATCCAGGGAGCTGCGAGCCGTCACTACGGAGACGGCGCAATCTCCCTCCACTACCACCCGCCGAAGGAAAAAGAAGAGGCCGAAAGAAAGGAGAGCAGTGGAGGTACCAACGCTCTTCCTGGGAGCGTGCTCACTCTCCGCTGTCGTCACCCCGGATGTCACCACTGCCGCCTGTCTGCAGGGACTCCTTACCAGCCCTGCCGATGAGATGCTGTCCCCCATGGCGACTTATTATTTCCAGGCAGCACGCCTGGCCCACAAAGGGGCCAGCGCGGTGAGAGACTCAATTCCCTGGGTCTCTAAGGCTCTTAAAGGGGTGACGCCCGCTTTGATGGCGCATACCCTGGCGGCCATAATGGACGCATCTGTCCTGCCTGATCCTGACCTGCGTGTGCCAGTCCTGCCTGTTCCTGACCTACCTGTGCCTGTCTTGTTGGCACCTCCTACTAGCCAAGAATTGGTGGTGCTTGCTGCTGCTGCCGCTCTGTCCGTGGCACCGCCTGCTGCCCCGTCCAAGGACGCTGCCCCGCCCACGGCACCATCCGAGGTGCCTGCTGAGGCACCCGCTGCTGGCCGCACGCCCCAGGTTCCTGCTGAGGTGCCCTTTCCTGGCCCTGAATCGGCGGCGCCTAAGGCTACGCCCTCGCCTGCCTTTGCTGAAGCGTCCGCTGTCCCAGCTCCCTCTTCTAAGCCTGTTCCAGACCAGCCTGTTCCAGTCTTGGTGGCAGCCCCTGCTGCGGCTGCTTCGCCCGAGGCACCTGCTACGGCTCTGCCTCCGCCAGTAGCTCCACCTGAGGTCCAAGTGCCGCCTCCGCCTGCAACTCCAGCCGCCGCCACACCCATAACCCCTGTGCCCGTGACTTCTGTGCCCGTGACGGTCCCGAATGACCTGACCATCGCTACCCCTTCCAGGACTGAGGAGGAGGAGCTCGAATGGGACCCCTCGGGGATGACTCTGATGGATGCCTGCAGGGAGATGACTCCTCCGCCACTGCCCCAGAGTGGTAGACTGCAGTCTAGTCCCTGCTTGTACATGTCTCTTTAGGGCAGGGGTCACAGTCGTAGGGCTCGGGTCCCGCCCGCCGAGCCCCCTGCGTCGCTCTCACTCGCTCTGGCTGTGGCTCAGGCGGCGCCTGCGGGCCCTTTGCCTCCGGGGCCCTGACGACGTTCCTTGGTCCCACCTACGTCGCCTGGTCGGTCGACTGCGGTGACCCCTGGGTCGGCTTGTTGGTCGCCTGCCGCTCTCCCTCCTCTGGCGCGTTGGTCCTTCAACGGCTGTGGCCTTGCCGTCGCCTGCCGCGGCTTCCCCTCCCTCCTTCACTATGTCGGGCTCCCCTCCGACTCCCTCCTCGTCTCCCCTAGTGACCCCTCTGTCTCCCTCTTTGACTTCTCCATCTGTCCCTCATCCTGTCTCTGTGTCTCCTTCGTGGCCCCCTCTGCCCCCACCGCCCATCGCCCGCCTGGGCTCCCTCATGCTCCCTCTTTTCCACCGTTCGTTCCCGTTTGGCCTCCTCCGTTTGCTCCTCGTCCCTTTGTCCCTCCCGTCTCTGCTCCTCGTCCCCCTGTCGTGCCTCTGTTCGCTCCTGGTCATTTGTTCTTCCGTTCTCTGTGCCCTCCGTCTCTCCCTTTCTTGTGTGTCTATCTGTGTTTCCTGTTATGTGTCAGGTTTTGTCTTGGCTTTTGCCCTTGTGTCTGTTCTGTTCCTGGTCCCTCTAATGTTTTGAGTTTTGTCTTCCAGGTCCTGTTTCCCCGGTCTTGTCTCGTCCGTTAATGTTTAGTTGCCTCGTGTCTCCGGAATAAACCCCGTTTTACCCTTATCTACGGCTCTCTTGCCTGCTTCCTCGTTTGCCTGCTCGCCCGACACAACACTATGGCTCAGGCGAAGATTCATCTTTCAACATGACAATGACCCTAAGCACAAGGTCAAAGCAATACTGGAATGGCTCGAAGACAGAAAGGTGAATGTTCTCAAATGGCAAGTCAAAGCCCTGATCTTAACCCTACCTGTGGTACTGAAACCGCTGTCCAGAAGTGCCTTCCCATCAACCTAGAGGATCTCTATCTCTTGAATAACGTGTAAAACTGGTTCATAATTAACCCAAAAGAATTAAGGCTGCTATTGCAGCAAAAGAGCTCTTGACAAAATCTTAATGTGTAGGGGTTGAATACTTGTGCAAACACTACATTTTTAAGTTTTTTTAAAAATGTCAGTCAAACATCTACAGAAACGGTTCATTTTGACTTTGGAAATTAATTGTTACAGCATAAATTGTCCATTCAAAATAAAAATATAAATAAAATTTCTCTCACAAGAAAGATATGGTCGGCAGATAATGCTGTGTTAAATCAACCAACACATCAGGATTGTAATTTAAGAACTTACACTTCACCACCTTCTTCAAAACATACAAATAATACCTCTACATACCGACTGCATCATCATTGTATTCTGATCCACCAGCCTACCACACTTGTGCCCACAAGGTGAGGTAGCAGACTATTTGGCAGAAAATTGGAAGCTGAAAATTGTTTATACAGTAGAAGACTGTGGTTGTAATTTTAGAAATTATGGCAGGGCAACAATGTCCGACTCTGAGGCACACTTGCTGAGATGGTTCGGTTTTTACTGAAGGTCACGAGAGGAAACCCCTTCATGTTAAAGTAATCAGATCAACGTAATGGCAACTTCGCGCGTGACATATACCACTTGATGCAGGCAGCACTGGCAGAAGGAAGGTTGGCTGGTATCAGTTACCGTAACCTGCACGTCCCCTTCCTGTTATAGACCATGTGATTTCATTATGATAACAGTCTGTGATAAACTGTCTCACCTCCATCTGCAGATAGAGTTCACGCAGAATTAATGTCCGTGAGCAGTGTTCACTTTATATCAAGGCAAGGCTTTACAAATTTGACAGGCATCTTGTTTAGATGTACCCCACGACCCTGACCACAAGAGGCAAGTGGAGGATGGATGGATGGATTTTAATTAAATAAATAATAATAATTTAACCCTTTATTGTCCCTGTGGGGAAATTCCTTTTACACCTCCCTCATCTTGCTCTTTGTAGAGCAAGTTCCCAGGGAGTTAGGGGTTAGGGCCTTGCTCAAGGACCCACAGAGGCTGGGTTTGAACCTGCAACCTTGTGATTACAGGCACAGCCCACTGAGCCACATGCTGCCCCCAGCTTACTTAGCTATTCAGTTCAATGGGATGTTAATAGGGAAAAAAACTGACTTTCGAGGGGGTGTGGCCAACTGGAACTTTTTGCCAGCTGGGGAGGGATGATAAATTCTTTGTGTGATCACTGATAATCGACATGGGTGTTTAGAACATCAATGGAGGACAGAGAGCAGTTTTGTTCATTCAGGCAAAAAAAAAACTGTCCGAGTCACAAGCAAAGAAATATAAGCAAGCCTATGGCAACGGGAAATATCTGCTATAAATTTTGCTTTAGTGATGCATATTCTGACAGAAAAAGCAAACAGAAATCTGCCATGGTCATGTTTGAATTTTAACAAGCTTTTGCAGTAATATGTCTGTTATATATAATCTGGCTTGGGTGAGATTCTGGAAAGAGAAATGCAAGCAGGCCAGCCGAGGACATGTGGCACGGTAGCCAAAACGGACCCGCCGTACGGGCATTTAATCAGCGACGGGTAGTGTTAATCTGCGGGACTGTTTGTTGGAATAAGCGATAAATAGCAGAAGGCTTGACAAGCGATGCGCAACCTGCCATGGCGGCGGTGAAACAGGTGCTCAGATACGGCGTGTTCTTAGCGTGTCCGCTCACACGCTTCGGAAACAGCGTGAAGGTGACTCACTGGGGAGGACAGAGCCCCCCCCCCCAGCCCACCCCCCGATTTAATATGCAGTGAAGAGAGGCTAAAGCTACCATCTCAGTACACGCCATGGCGAGGAGCAGAGGACGGCTGTTCGACGGGGTCAGCGGCACCATTACGCCTAACGCTCACCTTGTCTGATATTCCTGCCAGTGATGTCATTCTGGGACGGTGGTTCGCTGACACCATCTGTAACACTTGCTACCACCCCAGTGACATGAAAACAAGGTTGAAACTCTGGAAATAAAACCAACAAGCCACCCAGTCCGGCAACTGAAAGTTACAATTTAAACCTTTATACCAGCCCGGTGAGACAGAAAGGTAATCACTGGTAACCAGTTTGTTTAAGCTCTCTCTTCCAGTGTAATGGCGTGATTTTCTTTGGCTCCAGTGACCACAGTGCTAATCTGCTGCTGCAGTGTAACTTTCCCAAAATTCCCAGGCAATATTCAGTTGATTTATCTTTGTCTAGTCCCATTCACAACAGGGTTGCCACCATGCATTCGACAAGAGTGTGGCAATCCATTACTGTATCTTTTGTACAAAATGGTGCATGAAACAGGGAGGGGGAAAAGAAAGAATGAAAGTCAGAAGACAACGGAAGAGAGGAACCAAAAAAGCAGAAATAAACTCTTGGCAGATGCAAGTACTGTACATTCACACTGATTCCATCTCAGTGCATGAGGGAAATGTTATGAATGGAAACAGACTGATATCTGAATGAACAGACTGAAGAGAGAGGATTCCATAAGGCTCCATGTTCTTGTAGGGTGTGAAGTGCGCTGACAGTGTGGTGTCAGACTGAGGTGTGGCTGACATCGCCTCATACTCCATGTCACACAGCTGGGAGGAGCCCCACCCACTCCACCCCCCCATTCTGTTAGAGTTCTGTCCTATGGTTCCCGGTCTGTTTATTGCCATGGTGATCGCATTGAATCTGCACTCTCTCTGATACGCTGATAGGGTTTTAATGAAAGACACTGGTGGAAAAACAGCAGGGGGTGACGATGTCTTCCTGTTAAATATGACGGGCAGAGGGAGAACAGTGGCATTTGCACCCAGAACGCTTCACAAGGCTGTTTATAATCCTCATCAGGGCTATTCATCATGGGACAGTTGGCCTTAGCGGCCAACTGTCTGTTTACCACCGTACACCGTACACCGTAAACTGTCTGTTTACCACCGTACTTCTTTGTTCAGGAAACCAATGGCCACTTGGTCATCTGAAAATTCAGCTCTGTGGCGTCCATGAATTAGGTTTGGCCCATTTTCTGGCATATTAAATCCCCGGTGTAATTCACAGGATCAGGTGTAGACAGGAAATAAAGAAAGACACGAAAAGAACATTCAGCTGAAAGCATGTTCTACACAGGATTCTGTGCTTATAACGAAACGGTTATTTCACCAAGTACAAATACTGCTACTGCCAATTGCAGGAGGGGCATCCTCTGAGGGGGCCTGACCAAGCTGATTGCTGTCACTACCACCCATCCCCACCCAACAAATTTTACTGTCATAACCATCCCCCTCCCCCATCACACAGATATAAATGTGTCCGAGACAGAGTGAGAATCAGCAGTTAAGTTTGGTGGGGGTGGGAGAAGGGGGAGGGGGCACCCAAGTAAGCTTCAAGCAGTACTGCTACAAGGAATTTAGTCTGTTGTGTCTGATCGTACATATTGTTCATATCAATACTCATATTGCAGAATACAACACAAAGTGGAGGCGGGGTAACAGCAGACAGTGCAAAGCCAAGTGCAGACAGGATAGACGAGATCCAGTCCAGATGGAGAGGAATTATGAAGGCTGCTCCAATCACTTCACAGCTCTAGGGAAGTACCTGTATAGGTGCCAAGTCTTCTTGGTTGTGAGAACCTGGCAGCACTTTGCAGATGCCAATCGGTGGTGCGATGCTGATCAGGATGAGTGGTCAGCGACAATTTCCTGTTCACCTCTTTGCCTTAGACTGATGTTGAAATGCAGTGTTTGCTCTTGCAGGAAGTAGTTAGAAGTTGTTGAGGCATCAGGGAGAAAGAGGACAACCAGTCTAGGTAGAAATCTCCATTGTGTTGTTAAAAGCAGTACTAAAGTCCTAGCCCCCCAGACATTAATGGTGGTCACCCCCTGTTCCCCTGTTTCTATGGTGGCAACAACCATTTCCTCACACTGTTGCTATGCAGAAACTCGCCTGCATCATGTATAATTCACGCCGCCACAGTGCGCTCAAGCTCTCCGGTCACCACACAAAGGCCCTAGCAGCTAAACGTTAACAGCGCGACAGGTGAACTCGACACACCGCGGTGAACAGCTGCCATGTCCTTCACCGAAATGGCCTTCTAAAAATGGATGCCACCATTAAAATGTGATCCCAGTCTCATGCCTCTTCCCTCCCCACCCGAGGTCTGTCTGTGTGAAAACAGGAGCTCTAGGTTGAAGGTACTGCCGTCGCAAACTTCTTTTCAACCGCTACAGCCCTTCTGAAGCACTCAGCTAGAACTGTCGGCAGAACATAAAGAGCCATTCATCCACGTTGCTTAACTGCGTACTCAGTGGAGCGCCACAGCAACCCTGGAGCCTATCCCAGCATGCACCAGGCACAAGGTAGGGGACACCCTGGATGGGATTCCAGTCCATCACAGGGCATGCTATGGATAATTTAGATATCCATCAACTGATTTCTTTTGGACTGTGAGGGGAAGCTGGAGGGAGAGAGGGAGAATGTGCAAAACTCACACGCACACACACACATTAATTTGGGGGACCGTTTATTAATTTCTATGGGAATAACCCTACTAATACGAGACTTTAGGCATTTTTAGTTTTTTGATTGCATTCACAGATTTCTATAAAATTGAGGTTTATATTGTGGGACTTGAAAAATGTCCCCACAAGCTAAAAAAATAACAGATTTTACCACATTGTGGGGACTGATAAATACAATCCCCACCCACACACACAAATGGAAGCTGCAACCCTGTCGTGAGGCCACAATGCTACTCACTGAGCCATCGTGCCACCCACACACAGCCTTGTACTTAAAATATTACTATACAGCACATAAAACATATTTATTTTCTCACGGTGAATCAGGCTTAATGGTAGATGGTCGTATCCCTCAAAATGAAAAGTGCAGCCAGTTTCTTCCAACCTTGAGAATATCGAAAGTGAAGAAGCCACTTTCACAGGAGATCTGTGTTTATGTTCATTCATCCTCCCCAGCACATGCTGATAAATGCCAGCGCGAGAAGTCAGGGGGGAGTGGGTGACATTGAAGAGGGAGGGGGATGGGCTGAGGAGCCCCTCCCCCCCGTCCACCCACCCATCCATCCCGCAAATGCAGAAAAATCTCAGCATGGGGATGAACAGACTAGATTTTTGCACAGAAGCTCAAGGTAGCAAGAAGAACGGAGATAGGAGACCTCAGTTTACAGTCTCTGGTCAGATCATGACTCATTCGTGTGCCAAGCTTTTCCACATGGGTTGAGTGTGCCATGTTTGCCCATTACTGTCAGGGTTGGTGCTTGGACTCATTGCATCTCTACCCCATTTGGCCAGTAGGTGTCACTGGCCATCCTGTCTTCCTCTCCCTTTGAATCCTTTACCCTCATGTTTCTCCCAAACTGCTACATAGCTCAGTGGGCCGTGTGTGTGGTTCAGTAATCATGGTTAGATTAGTGTTTTCTACTTTATCTGTTAACCTTCCTAATTCTGTGATTATCCCTGTTCTTTAGTTGCACCTGTTGCTTGTTACTCTGTCCTGCTTGATTGTTTGTCTTGTTAATGCTTCATTCCTGCAAACTCTTCAATTCCTGCCTTAGTTCTTTTCCCCAGTGAGTCATTTTATATGGCTGTGTAGGTGAATATCGTGTGTCTGTGCTTTATTTTGTTAATAAACCCCTTATGTTGTCTTGGAACCGCCAGTGGATTTTTTACATTCTGCATCATGCCATGATAGTTATATGAGAAATGCATGTTTTATTCTTGAGGAAATCTTGCATTAGCAAGATCAATGGCTCACTGGCTTGGGGTCACATTCCCTTACTGCTCCTCTCCCGCCGGCTTGGGCTCCCATTCCCTGACTGCTCTTCTCCCGCCGGCTTGGGCTCCCATTTCCTGACTGCTCTTCTCCCACCGGCTTGGGCTCCCATTCCCTGACTGCTCCTCTCCCGCCGGTTTGGGCTCCCATTCCCTGACTGCTCCTCTCCCGCCGGCTTGAGCTCCCATTTCCTGACTGCTCTTCTCCCACCGGCTTGGGCTCCCATTCCCTGACTGCTCCTCTCCCGCCGGCTTGGGCTCCCATTTCCTGACTGCTCCTCTCCCGCCGGCTTGGGCTCCCATTCCCTGACTGCTCCTCTCCCGCCGGCTTGGGCTCCCATTTCCTGACTGCTCCTCACCCGCCAGCTTGGGCTCCCATTCCCTGACTGCTCCTCTCCCGCCGGCTTGGGCTCCCATTTCCTGACTGCTCCTTTCCCGCCGGTTTGGGCTCATATTCCCTGACTGCTCCTCTCCCACTGGCTTGGGCTCCCATTCCCTGACTGCTCTTCTCCCGCCGGCTTGGGCTCCCATTTCCTGACTGCTCCTCTCCCACTGGCTTGGGCTCCCATTTCCTGCAAAGCCTCAAAAGAGCGGTTGTTTGTGAAGGAGCTACACAGATCGACAGTCATTTTATTATATGCTTCTTTGTTTCCAAACACGTTCCGGTTCATCAGATCCTAGTTCTCGGAAGGGAAAAGACAAAAGAAACTAGAAAAATTACCCAGAATAATCCTTCTCCCTAGAACAGAGACAGTGCAGAATATAAATGTGTGAGCAGCTAAAGCACAGGTCAAATTTATATGGCAGTGTTGAGGGTCAAGGGTCAAACGCTATCTTTTTAAGGGGGCTTACCAAGGTGCGATTCCGGCCCCACTGCCCACACTCACATGGTACTCATGCAGAGTATTATTGAACAGGAATGTGCAGCAGAGTAAACAGCATTTTCAGGTGTCAGGCGACAGTTCAGTTCAATCCGAGGCGCAAATAGTCAAGGTGAGGCTTTGCGATTCCACATGCGTGTGCGTGCGCAGATTCCCAAACAGCCGACCGTCATCTTCGGGAACGAAGGGATGATTTTTAGCTCTCAGCCACTATTCTCAGCCAGTGTGTTTTTCTTCTCCTTTAAAAAGCAAAAAAGGTGCTTGAGAAGTACCCCATTTAAAAAAAAAAGCCTCACTTATCAACCGGAGGTCAGCATAAAGAGATCCAGCGATGCTCTGGAGCTGCACACAATGGCTTCTTTGTCGTACCAATCCGCAGAGTCTGAATCACATCAATCGTCATTTAACGCCTACCTGCCTGCTGTAATGTACAGCCAATGACATTCAAATGCTGCTTTTCCCTCCATAAACATATAAAATAACAGGACCATTGTCCCAGCTATCAGGTATTGTGGATATGGTTCAAGATCAGGATGCAAGATCTTTGTTGGCTGGGTGCATCAGGTACATTGGAATATTTGCTCATTCGGCCACACTTGGTTACGAAAGTCTAAATTTAGCAAAATAGTATAAAAAGTCCAACACTATACAAAACAGTACAAAAACTGCAGTATTTGTCATATCCCGATCGTCCGCGCCTCTCGTGTGCCACGCCCCCTCATCAACCCCGTGTGGAATCCCCGTGTTCACCAGCTGTTTTGAGTTGTCCTTATTAGTTTCATGTATTTAAGTCCGCGTTTAGGTTTGTTTCCCCAGTCCGGTCATTGGATCGTCAGGGTGTATTGTCACAGAGTTTTGTCGTATAGTTTCTAGCAATTCTGTTCTGTATGCCTTCCCGTACATGACAGTATTGGCCACAATCATGGAGACACCCAGCATTTTGGTATCACGCTTTAAAAATTACTGCACAAATATCGGCGGTAATGTTTATAAACAAATAAAGAATGTTACAAATATCATATATTGGATGATTAAATAAGTAATTTGAGCAACAGTTGTATAAAATCCTACAATCAGTAAAAAAGTGTTTCCACAATATGCTGATAAAGTGACTGATTAAGTGGATGATAAAACGCAGCAAGAGCGATATGAAGTGCAGGTGTCATGGATGTGACTCACGGGGGATGTGGCTGCTGGAAATGTGAACGGCTTGGCGTGTCAGACCCACGTGGGGTGGGAGCAGAGCGACGAGGAGCTCGAGAAAAACGGTGAGACGTGGAGGGTGCAGCCGGCTGCCACTCGCCGCAAGTGCTATTGGGATGCTGTGCATTGTGGGAATGCAGGAATGCGGGAAAAACATGGAAGCTACAGCCGGTGGGAGGGGGAGTAAAGGCAACAGCATACTGTCACCCGTCTGTCCTCTTGCTCATCCATTTCGAGATTGGGCAGGGTGGGACAGGGGAAACACCCAACCACACGGCAAATTTTCTGGTTCAGTGGATCTTGCCTCAGTGTTTCTGATGGGATTTGGCTCTCAGGGAAAAATGGTTGGTGATCCCCTCCCCCCCATCCCAGGCTACAACCTATGACCCCGGCAAACATCATGGCCCCACCTTGTCTTGGGAGAAATGCACCACTTAGGTGAACTGGTAATACCTGTGTATCCATTCTGATGTCAGCCTAGGGCCCCCAGATAAGTTTAATCGAGCCCTGAGCACAGAGCATCTCCATTGTCCAGATAGTTTCCATGGTCCCGGTTTGCGCAGATGCACGGGGGCGGAAGATTCCAGCAGAAGTGAGATGACTTTGTAACCTCCCTGGACACCCTCACTGGGTCTGCTGAGAAATCTGGCACTCAAGGCTGCCTGAAAGGATTGTGTGGAGAAAGAAAAAATAAGGAGAGCGGGATGAGGGGGAAACAGATAAAAGCAGCATGCCGGAGAAAAGAGTGATATTAGTAAGGTGTAAATGCGTGCCTGTCCGCAGGAGAGAGGAAATGCAACAGGAGGCTTTCCTAGTTCTGGGTATTAGAAGCCGTATAATTTCCGCTCAATGCGTTAATAAAAGTGGTATTCATCTTCGGAGCGGGAAATACAGTGTGTGCAGGGGCGTGAGAAGCATTTTGAATGTGGGGGGGGGGCACACTGGCATAAAACTAATATTTTATGTTAAATGTGGGGGTGCCCAAACGAATAATTATGAAATGTGAGGGGGACACGCCCATGAGTGTGTGTGTATGTGTGTGTGTGTCTGTGTGTGTGTCCTCATCCTGGTATAACGAGACTGTCCTCATCCTTGTAAAACGAGACTGTCCTGATACTGGTAAAACGAGACTGTCCTCATCCTGGTAAAACGAGACTGTCCTCAACCTGGTATAACGAGGCTGTCCTCATCCTGGTATAACGA